>WAAE01031723.1:0-38126 GCA_013400495.1 Nicator chloris | reverse complement strand
TCCTTTCTTTCTGCTGGAAATATGACGCAGCATTTTCTAAAGTTTACCAAACTGAACACTAAAATGTGCATGTTTTTTTCCTTGAGGACAGAATGAGGAGGCAGCTGAAGCACTCATAAAAGGCTTGGTTCACTATCTAATATGCTCCTGGAAGGTGCTTGTATACTGCAGCAAAAAAGAAAGCAGAATTGCTGACAGTCCTCAGTTTGTCTCCTTTTTTTTTTTTTTTTTTCTCAGAATCTGTTGTCTCTCCTTTTCTGTTCTAATTTTTAAGGGCTTCATGCAGCTGAGCTGTTTCTTTAGAGAGCTTTTGCTTGATGTGATGTAACCTGAGAGCTCAGCCACCATGTTCAGCAGTAAGGAATTTTTTGCAGCAAAGGTGCCAAGCCATTGCTTCTTTTGGATTTCTCTCTTTCTTTTCTTTATTTAATTGCAGGGTAGAGGACCATACTTACAGAGATGGATGTAAAAGACTCCCCATTGTACATGGCTTGATTATGTGTCTTTGCACTAGAGAGTGTGTCATCTGCTAATACAAAGAGTGATTTTGCCTCAGTAAAAGGAATGTAATTTCTGGGATCTCAACTCAATTTACTGCTGTCTTTTGGCTCCCATCCAGGGAAGCATTAAGGGATATGCTTAATTGTAATCATGTGAACAAATGAGAAGCCCTATTGATTTGCTTATGGTTTGGGTTGTGCCTAAGAGTTGTGTTTGGACTGTGCTTCAATTCTACTTTTAAAAAGGTCAGCTTCTCCTTTCTGCCAGGTATTAGACACCACAGAGAAATCCTCAGAACAAAGCAAACATTTGCTGGCCAGGACAGCCTGGAGAGAGTTGATGGGTGCTGAACTGGTCTGGCAGGAAGAACTACAGAGACAGAAAGGAGAAAATGATGAAAAAATACAATGAAGAGCAACAGGAAGTTAGGGAGGTCAGTGAGGAGGGAGATGGAGTCATGAGCAGTAACCTATTGACTGACTCCGCACAAATACTCCTTCAGGTCTCATTGTAGGGGAATTACACAGCAGTGATCATGTATGGCCTGGAAGCTCCTCTAAGAAAGAGCAGTAGAAAGGCAATGGCATCCTTTGGAAATGATCAGCTGTTTTTAATGCTCACCTTATCTGTCAGCTGTTACAAGGCTGCCTTAAGTACCAGATGTTGGAATAATTACTTGTTTTCATTATTACATTAAAAAAAACCTGGTAATTTCAGAAGGTTAGGATGAAAGGCCTACAAGTATGATTTCACAATATGAACATATTTGAACGTATTTTGAGGTCCTAAAGGGGGTCTTCTATACCAGAAGGGGGCAAACCAAGCCTCTAAACAGACAGTGATGAACCATCCATACCAAAAGGTCCCATGCAGTTCTGCTCACAGTGGTGGGTACCACAAAGGGATATGAGCCATTTTGAGAAGCTAAATCCAGAGCATCCAAACCAACAGTGAATACTCATAACTATGTTCTAATTTGGATTGTCCCTCACAAAGCTGAATAAGCTAAGGGTTGGGTGTACAACGTTGTCATGAACTACACAGAATAAGCTGTTTTGCATGATTGCATTGAGACTTTAGATAAGTGAAACTGTGTTTACAGCTGATAACCAAGATGCTAGGCATGTTAAAATGGAATAAATGGAGAATTAGAACCAAAGCAAGTAATTTCATATGCAAATCTCACAGGAGCTTTCCTCTCCATGTATCGCTTACGCTTCATTTTACAATTCAAACCCAGTTACTCCAACTTTTCAAAAGATAGTGACATCTTGCAATCTTCCAAGGCTTTTCTCCTGCCCCCAAACAAATAATGTGGGAAATCTTGATCACTACTGGGTATTTAATAGCATTTAGTAGCATTTAGCAGCATTCAGCATTAGTCCCAGGGAAAACAGTGAAAATGCTGATGTAAAATGTGATCAATTAATGAATAAAGGAAAGAAGCATATTCAAACTTAGTCTACACTTTTGTGGAAATAGCTCCTGTGAGATATACCATTTTGTCACATTTATATCTGTGGGATCAAACTCTGTAAAAATGTGTATAATTTAATTTTTAAAGGTATTTGTTGGTCTGATTAAAGACAACACTCTACAGAAATTATGAAGTATGAACTAAATGTTCTGTGAAACAACAGATAATCAAAAAAAGTCAATTGAAAAGGAGAAACAAGAAGACCAAGTCTCTAAAGCTAGAATAAACTTTGACTTGGTCTGACTTATTTTAGGGTAAATATAGATATGGAATGATTGTTGAAAAGTTCTGTAGGTCATGAAAGGATTGAAAAAGTGGAAAATAAACTAATTAGGGCAGAGAAATGTAGCCTGGTAATTTGCCCTGCACTATTTGGCAAAATGCTTCATGCAAAAACTCCTTCAAATAAAGTGAACAGAACTGGAATGCAAAAGACGGAACAAGAGATTGTGTCCTAGAAAGGCACAACCGTTGAGATTAGAGGGAAAAGTTAGTCTGAATCAAGAGGTAAGATCCAGAAATCAGGAGTTGTTTGACCACAGTGTGAGTAGTTCTAGTGAAATACCACACCTTGCTCCAGGATCTTCACTTTAAAGAAGATACTGAAAAATTTGGGTATAATTATTTTTTACAAAATGAACATAAAAATTATTCTACTGCTGAAAAGATTATGTTACAATGAAAAGCTTTTTGTCAAAATTAAAATTTAGGAGTGATCTGTCTGCAGTTTCCAAGAAATGACATTAATTGATATTGTTGTTTCTTGGGAGATTTTCTTATTTGATAAAAAAATCAGAAGTAGAGAAATGTGAAGAAATAAGGAATTCTTTTTAACACTAAAGGAAAACAAACCATATTGTAAATTGATCTTGGAAAGCAATGACTGCAGCAAAAAGATGGAATCCACAGCTCTGGGTATTCAAGTGGAGATGTGTCTGAAAATGCTCTGTTCTTTATTCAAACGCAAAAAACGGGGTAACTAACTGCAAATTAGGTAACTGAATGCAAACAATTGCAGCAGAGCAAGTGGTTTATTGGTCACACATGGTCCAAAATATGTCATTGTATTGGCTTTGACCTCTGCTCCCAGTCCTAGTGCAATGGTGCTGTTTTACTTGAATGTGACCATAGACGTGCACTTAAATTTAAAAAGTTTACACCTTTAGAAGGTAATTTAGAAAAATGTTATTTTCCATTTTTGGTGAAATTGAAACCACTTTGGGAATGTTTGCGAAGTACCCTATTTCAGTGTTTATTCTTAACATCACCTTTCCAACTCTTCTGTTAGTTGATATTGATAATGTTATTGGTATTTATTCTTTTTCATTTATAGTTGGGCACTTCAGGATTTGTACCCAGATTCTTTTGGGTAATACTGCTTTAAGAATAAATACTTTCTCTAACAGTGACTTCCTTTCAACAGTGTAATCTCTTAAGAGACAGAGCCCTCTTAAATTAGTGTCTGATTTGCAGGGTGAAGTTCCTGTTGTCTGTAGAAGATACGACAAGTAATCAGTACCTCTATAACTGGCCTGGAGATACAGCTAATACAATCATTTTCCTTTCTTTGGGCTTTTAAATGATATCTTAATGTTAGTACAGGCACCACAAACACAACCTCTGGGCTTGTGAATACTCCTGGAGTTTTATAAAGCAGATATTTTTCTTTCTGAAGAGCTATCATCTCTTTGCCCAGCTAAAGATCTTGCTTCTTTTATCAGAAGGATAAATCTTGTGTCAGTGTAATGGACTGTGTCAAATATGGTCTGGCACACACTAAGTAAGGAATAATACTCCCCAGGGTTTGCCTCCAGCACCTGAGAAATAGGATATATTGTTGGAAGCATACCCCAAAGTACAGGATTTTAATCACAGACAAAAAAATAAATTTTCTGGATGAAAATAAAAGTGAATGAATTGGTTCAGTGTTTTTAAAATCCTACTTTGGGATAAATGAAAACATCTTTAATTCTTTTTATTGCAGAGGTGTATTTGGTTAAGAATCAGCTTAACTTCACTTAAATCAATAAGACTACTGGTTTTCATCAATGATAACCTTAGTTGTCTTTTTATTTGATTGAATTTGGTTTCACTTAGGAAAGGAGCCAAACTGGTAACAGAAACTGGCTTAAGAGACCCATGAGACATTGGAACAGGTTGTCCAGAGAAGAAGCTCTGGCTAATGCAAGCCTGGAAGTCCTCAAAGTCAGTTTGGATGGGGCTTTGAGCAACCTGGTCTAGTGGAAGGTGTCCCTGCCTATGGCATGGGGACTGGAACTGGATTATCTTTAAGGTCCTTTCCAACTCAAAAAATTCTAGGATTCTGTGAAAAGGGTATTTATCAACAGAAGTACTCAGCATTTTTAATTTCTATGTTGTTTACTATTTAAAATCAAAATAAAAAAGTGCAATTCAACAGTTAGGGGCTGGGAATATATATTTAGGGTATAAAGCTTTAATTGTACTTTAAGTCTTGGATGGGCACTGAAGGTTTATGAGATTTGGCCACTTACTCATCCAGGCTTCGCTACAAATCTCCACTGCAGTGAAAAAATGTTAAATAATTTTATGCTTAATTAGGAAACCACAAGTTGGTTGAAATCAAAACTCATCTCACCTGCAGATGAAGGAATACTAGTTTAAAATTTCAATATCCCATGTTGCTGAAAACCTTTTTTCTGATACCTTCAACTACTGATTTTGATTGTAACCTTCCTCATAAAATAGAAACATCCTTTATTTTTTATGCCTACAAATGAAAAAAAAAAAAAAGCCTTTTCTTCCTGTATAAATTCCTGTTTCATAGTTTGTAGCCATTTAAATTAAGTCAGCCAATAACTATTGTACTTTGAATGGTGTTAATTTACATAGGGGGTATAGCTGGTTACAGCTATTAGTACAAGTGAGCATCATGGTGCATGTGCTTTCCTTGGAGATGCCTTTGATGAAGCTGAGAATTGCAGATCTGGGCATGAAGTAGGATTTTCTCAGAGATACTGATTTATTTGCTGTAAAACCTTTTAAACTGCTAAATACTAAGTGCTCACAGCCACTGAGCCACAAGCAACCCTAATTTTCTACTTATTGATATGGTCATACCTGCTCCTGTGAACTGGAAGTTCTCCACAGCTGGTGGTCATGGCCCTCACTGAGAAGGTGTAGGTATGGTGTCCACTTGGAGAAAAGTTATTTCCTCTGTGCACAGAAGAAAAGATGTGGCCACCCAGAGGGAGTACCACAAAAGCACTCAGGATTCCAGTTCTCAGGCTGCAGGAAGTGCCAGAGCCTGGTGCTGCTCTCAGATGGCGTCAGGGAGAACAGCTCTGTGGGGTGTGACCAGGTCACTGATCTGCTCAGCCTGGTGATGGAGCTGGGAGATGAAGGACAAAGGCTAAGAAGTGTTAGGGACTCTCACCAGCAGGACCTTACAAATGGAGGGGAGTGCAAAGGGGTTCTGTTTGGGGTGGCAGGAGAATCCACTCCCAACCTACCTCACCTCTCCAGGTGCCCTCATACAGTAGGCATGAGGCCCTGGAATCCAAGGTCCAAGGAAATGAGGATAAAGGAAATAAGAATGTGGATGGAAGTTCTTTTGGGATGGAGGTGTTGCCTAGGCCAGGGCATCATGACTTCCTCAATTAAATAAAACATCTGTATTAGATGCACAGCCAGCACAGGAAGAGCCAGTATTGGAGATAATAAGACCCTTTCCATCTAAGTTTTTCCTCGAATGGTGTTATAGATTTTCCACACCAAATTAAAAAAATGCTCCCCCAAATGACATCATAAAGAATTCAAAATGAGCTGCATGTATCATTTGCATTCAGGAAAACCTTTAGTGAAAATCGCCCACAGCTTTCTCTTTGAGCAGCACACTGACATGATCCAAAAGGAGTGTCTTAATTATGGTAATTACAGGATTTAAAATTCATTAAATAAAATATTGAGGCTATTCAAACTCAGATTTTTGAAGGATTATAGTGTTTGACAACACTATGAAAGGTTTAAGTGCGTAGTTTAACTGCCAGAATTGGTTTGTGTTTAGCCCTTATTACTCAGCACGAAAAACATGTTTTAAGTGGAATCTGCAGCCCACTTTCAACTGTCAGTCTAAATATGTCTATTCACAAGCTGAGAAATTAGCACAGTGCATGATGCTCTGGAGACACCCATCAAGCAAGAACAACTCATCGTTTCACTCCATCTCACATCCAAGTCATGAATTTCTACACTCTGTTTAAAATAAGAAAAGAAAAAGAAAAAAATCCCTGTTCTAGAAAGTTGACAGGGGCTTAAAGTGGCTAAAGTAAGTCTGAATTAAAAGATAATTCCTGGCTTTCAGAGTCTGCCTTTGTGGATATTGATTGTGCTATGGTCGAGTAGGGCTGGTAGGAGGCAGGTATGACTTTTCCTCTCCTATTTCCTCATAACCTCTTGCCAGTACAATGGCATTGCATTTGCACAGTTCCTGGTGTTAGACAGAATTGGGGAGAAGACAGAAAAGCAAAAATCCCTCTGTGGTGGAGCAATTTCCCAGAATGTTCTCGTCCATGCAGGAAAATCCCCTAGAGGTGGGTCATAAGCTCCCAGAGGGTCAGCCCAGTACTGAGGGTTGGTTTGTCCTTAATGCCACAGGTGTCCATGTCAATGCTGTGCTCTCCTGACTCTCCTGTACAGCAAAGCAGCTCTGGTCATGCCTTGTACCAGCTGCATGATTCTGCCTTCAATGTTTCAGCATCTTGCTTCCACTCAGTGCTGCTCGTTCTTGTCTCGGCTCTGATGCGCGGTAAAATAGCCGTGGTCGCCTTGCAAAGGGAAAGTGTGGCTCTGTTGGCACTGGTATTCCATCCCTAAGGAACTTTTCAGTTATTCCTGCTAGCCATGTTTCAATAAAGTGTGCCCATGTACATCCAAAAACCAATGACTAAGTCCATTGATGTACAATAAACCACACTGGTATAAAACCAGTGCAGGTAAGACCAGAATCAGGATCCTAACTGCCAAAAATAGAATATTAGAATTACATTTATAATAGATATCTTTATGGTGTAGGAGGTTCTATTTGTATGCAGTACTCATCTGTTACAATAGCCACATAAAGAGTGAAGCTAGATCTGATTCATGGTGGCTAAATTTTAGATCAGCCTATCTTTCCCAAGCAGAGCTCAAGAAGAAAATGTTTAGTAACTACCCTCAGATTACTTTGCAACAGAGCCAAGACAGCTCAGATTCAGAAGCATGTCTTAAAATGTCTTGTGTCCACTCATCAAAATGTCTTCATTTAAGGCTTGAGTCTTGCAGCCTTGGTCCTGGCCCTCCAGGATATCTAGATCTGAGCTCAGTACTGGAGGGTTTTGTATGCTGCATGGCTATAAAAAGCATCAGGTTTGAAATCTGCAGCAAAACCTCTGCTGATGACAGTGTCCCCATGAAAGCCACTCCTGGGAACCAAACATATGTGAGCAGTGTATGGCACCAGTGGCGTGGGTGTGGCACAACTGCCTACATACAAACCGGGCATGCACGGAAAATGCAAGTTCTCACAAGAACAGCGTGGCATGTTGACAGAGTCAAAGCAGGGCTTTGGCTAGAAAATAAGGAAGAGAAGGCATTCTTGAATGTTTTTACAGATTTTTTAGCTAACTATACTATCAAACTTATTGAACAAAAAATTATTTCTTCTAGAAAAATCTAAGAGAACAACGAATTTTGATAGGGATATGCAGAAACAGTTCTTCAAAGTAAAAGCTGCATTACCATTTTTGTAGGTTGATGAGCTTTCCTTAAATCCTCTGTCAAGTATATAATGTTATGCTTGTTTCTCTGGAAAGATGTTGCTCATTGGGCTATTATCTCAGCAATTTTCCAAAGGTGAGCCCACACAGGAAGGAAAATAGAGGTTCTGTTTATCATGGTCTCTGTCAATAGTGTTCCCACGGGTGCCATGAGAGGATGAGCTCACATTTGGAGCACTATGTGGCTTGGTCCACATGTGTCCATCTACTCTGTTGGTGGGATTTGGGTTCCTTTCCCTGCTCCTGACTGTTGTGCAGCTGACTTACTCCCACCCTGATCCAGGGGCTGGCCAGCATGAAGGTGACGTCAGGTGTCAGGGAGTGTGACAGTGCTGTGAGTTCAGCCTTGGAGATGTCACAAGAACCAGCAGGTATGGAAGAACTGGGAAATGATTTTCTCCAACCAGGAGAGGGCAGAAACTTCGTTGTACAGTAGTATGAAACCATATATGCACTTCCACAGGCAAAAGTCATCCCTGATTTCCTGAAACCGATAACATTTACTGCATGTGTAAGAAATGGAGGATGCTTTTTCTGGTAATCCTCATGGTCAATGGAACATTTTCCTGAAAGACTGCAACCAGAGATTCATTCTCTGCTCTTCGTTTTCACATCTATTCTGTGCCAGGTAGCTTTTATAATCCATCTGCTTCTCACCAGATCAGTAATTTTGTTTTCTTTTCTGGCAGACAGGTCCTCAGAAGCCTTGCCAAAAATATCCTAAGTCCAAAGTTATTTTTAAAAGGTGCGAAAGTCAAGAAAAATCCAAGTGAATCCAAGGTAAGTAGTTTGTATTCCTTTCTACTTTCAAATTCTGTAAGAGCTAATAATAGGGTAAAAATATTGAAAGCTAATGAGATTTCAGAGCAGACATTTTCCATTTGAAAAGAAATAGAGGAAAGAAACTTTGAAATTGCCTCGTTTCAGGAAAGATCTGAAGACCAAGCTTCATTCCAAAAGATCAGGGACAGTCCTTCACTGTAATGGCATCTTAAGGAGAATAGAGTGTATGAGCTTTTGTAACTGGTTTGGAAACACTCGTTTTGGTTTAAAGTTGCCATGCTGAACTCAAACCCAGCTGAATTGCTGCTAATGGGTGAACTGACAGTCTCCTCAGTTTGCAGTAGACAGATGTCAACACTGCAGCTGGAACTAATCACAAGTTGTCATCATGACTGGAAGCAACTGAAACTTTTCTTGAATGTAGATAGCTAGGACTGAATGGACATGAACACTAATTCATCCTCTCACACTTAATATCTCATTGCTTTGAGCAAAGGACAAAGGGGGCAGAAGTTCCATTTCACAGGACATTGGGCAATTTTGACATTTGTCTTCCTGTGGATTACAAACAGAACTTGAAAATGTCAACATTTTTGGTGTAAACAAAATAATTCTTTTACTCTCAATTGAAATGCTTTATTTTGACAAAAACTAAACATTCAGTTTATTCACTCCTTCTCAGTTATGCAGGAAAGGCATTGGGATGCTGTATCATTCATGTGTTTCACCCCCTACGATGAAAGCCAGAACTGTTTCCTTCTAAGGACACTGAAAAATGAAGTTTCTTCCCCTTGCTGCCTTCAAATAAACCTCTGCTGAGGTTAATGCAACTTCAGGGGGTGTTTTGACTTAACCAAGTAGAGTTGTCTTGTTAGAGAGAATGTCTCTATCAATATTTTCCAGACTGGAAATTGGCTTTGAGGGATTTTAGCAATGCTCCATGGGCAGGTATGTAAGGATGTGATTTATAGGACCATTTAGGTTACCTTGAGATATGTGGAAAGGTCACCACTTTGGTTGCCAGACCTCATCAATGAAAGGATAACTCAAACACATTAAAGAATCCTTCTGAAAGATCATAAAGTTTTGAAGACACCCAAAAAAAACAATGTGGTGATTTATTTTGAATTTTGTTTACCTCTAATATGCTTGGAGTATTTTGGGTAGATGGTGCATGCTCTCCCTGCTCACCTTATGCAGACATGGACTATGCTCCTGCCTTTCAGGTTTTTTACTTTTAAAGATTCCTCCTTGAATAAATGAAAGCTTCAGAAAAGAACTAAAATTTTCTGCTTACCCTGGAAAAGAAAGTAAATTTTATGATTATTGAAAACATTGGACATGCAAATAACAAACACTCTAAATCAAATTACAGTCAGGAGAAATTTCAAATTCACTTGAGCTGTCTTTAAGACCTGGTTAAGCAGTGTCAAGCACACAGAGTAATTCTTGTCCAGGTATCTGTTTAGTGGTCACAAAAGCAAACATGATCACATGATTTTGGTGGTGTATCTATTAGGGTTCATACCGTGATGACACATTTTAGCCATGGTGGTCTAAAGATATAAATAAGAAAAGTTACTTAAGGAAAAATCACACTTTCATTAGTCTATTTGCTACTGCTGGGAAAAGAAGGCTTATTGGAACTGAAGGAGGAAACAGCTACTCAGATGAAAATGAGAGCACATTTTGATTTAAGGAATAATTTGTGGTTATGATCATTATGAACCAACGAACGTGACCTCCTTGTTAGAAAAAGTTCATGAGGAATTTTTTCTTTTGTCTCCTGTGTGTCTCTTGTTCTGTGCTGTAGCTTGGGGAGCTCTGCAGAAAAATCACAAATGCAAGTTTGATTTTATCAGAGGAATGGGAGATTTGTGACATACCTCCCTGAGGATAAAATTCCATCTTATTTAAAAGGTAATTAATTTTTTTTTTCTGTGAAATTATTACATTTTTCCTGGGGCTTTTAAAAACTACTATTACCTACCCAGGTTTCCATTCAGTCAACATCAATAGAAGTCTAAATATTGTCTAGAGTCTTCAAATTTAAGTTCTCCAATGTCTCTTCTCTCAATGAAATGCCTTTCAATATGTGGCATTTCTACCCCTTTGCCAAGATGACCAATGTGGGGAGGGTCTACAGACACATATAAATATTGTGAAATTGCTAGGTAGCTTGATTTTGTTATTCTTAGGGACACAGTACATCCCTATTTAAATTCCTGGGAGTAGCTGGTGTGAAAAAGTACAATTCATTTTGGTAATGATGTCAGGATTTGGCCTGGAATCTGCTCAGGGACTACACATACAGTGCTCTCACAGGTCTGGGCTTTTTCTTTCAGTCTCCCTCTCAATGACAAGGGAAAAGGCAGAAATGTCAAAGAGCTCTCCATGAGTGGTTTTCTGTGAATTCCACAGCCTCAGTCTCTTCTCCCTCCATATGAAACAAGTTAAATATGAAATTTAAAAGCAAAGGGAAAAAGGAGCACTCACAAATGCCCTGTCAAGGCTCAGTCTAGTTTTTCTCCTCTCTCTCATCTGCCCTTCCCAGAATGATTCCTGAGGGGGAAAAAGCACTTAAAATACACTCTTGACCCAAGTCCCACTTCTTCCTTATTCCTCTTATGATAAGACAAGAGCCATTTAAATGGGCTCTTTGGGACAATGCACACATCTCTTTTCTCTCACCTACCTTTATGCTCCACGAGGTAAAGGTGCTTGAAAAGAAAGGTTTTGTTGATATTCAGCTCAGT
The DNA here is from genome assembly GCA_013400495.1 of Nicator chloris. Lineage (NCBI taxonomy): Eukaryota > Metazoa > Chordata > Aves > Passeriformes > Pycnonotidae > Nicator > Nicator chloris. Next base: position 26,814 of record WAAE01031723.1, on the reverse strand, counting down.
TTCCCTCTCTCTGCCCTGCTTGTGTTTTCAGCTCATTGGGTTTCTCAAATCTCCTCCTCCCTGACAAAGCAAATCTCACAGCATATGATATCATGCTAAAGATCTTGAACTGAATGTTAGCGTATGGCTCCCATTGCATTAGTGATTGCTGCATGGGGGAGATATGGATTTTGCAATGACCCAGTAAAATAGCTGGCATGTCGTTTTCTGTTTCCTCTGTATAGCAAAGATATATCAAGATATTAAAAATATTTACATTTGCTCTTTGCTGTGCGCTGAACCTTTGGCCAGGAGCAAATTCAGATTTCTGGAACTATATTAAAGCCAAAATTTTATAAGCTCAGCGGTAGTGATGGTGAAAGGTGAGGCACAATGCAGAGGCTGATCACGGGGCTCTGGGGCTTCCTTCAGTTGCTGAAGCAAAGGCATCTGCTACTGATGAAGTGCCTTCAGGTATTTTTCATCCCCTCCAGCTGCCAGTCCAACAGAGTCCAGGACCCTGTAGGTCTGCATCCCATCTGCTGGCACATTGCACGTCCCAGATACTCTTGGGGCATTTAGGGGCATAAGATGTTTGGGCAGCCTCACTGAGCTCTCCTGTTTCCATCTCTCTGTGGAGCATCTAACTCTTTTTTACAAAGGAGAGCTCGGAAAACTATGGCTAAGAAGGAAGAAGAATTCTTACTTCCTCCTGCTCACTGTTACATAAGACAAAGATGAGAAGACATTAGGGAATATCACAATAATGAAATATTTTTTGTAAAATTGGATTGTCAGCCATTGAGGGCAGAATGAGGAAGAAAAGAAAACAAGTTACATCAGTTTTGTCCTTTTCATTACGTTTTTTAAGCAAAGCTCTTTTTATACTTAAAAAGCAGTTGTAGACATTTTCCAATCTAATAAAAATTAAAATCAGTCTAATAAAGTCTAATCAATAAATAGAGATGCTCCACATCACGTTCAAGGCTTGAAAATTCCTATTTTATCAGAGTTTTCACTGAAGACAATGCTGCAGAACCAGTTGAACCGACGACAGCATGGCCATGACAGCAACCTGCCTCACTTGAAGGAGATAGATCTGAAGAAAACTGTGTGAGAGAAACATCTCCACAGAAGGGAGAGAGTAGGCAGCACAGAACAATGCTTTGGAGTGAGACTTCAACAGTTGTGAGTCCTTTCTTTAATATTTGCAATGTGCCACTGTTATGAACGCGGGGCAAGGCTGGTGCCACATCTACCTGTCCTCCCTTATGGCTTCAGTTAAGGCATGAGATTGCTGGGTGAGGGGTAGGTATTTATTCTCAGTGTGGAGAAGCTCTAACAGAAGAGCACAGGACAGCTTGCTAGAGCCCCACAGTCATGAACTCTTGTTCTGTGTTGGTCCCCAGAGCAACCTTTGGGACATATGTCCAGGTAAAGGTAACAGGTACATTCCCTGCACAGCACAGCCACTGCATCCCAGTTTGCTATTGCTACAACAGGCAGAACAAAACAGCTCCCACTGGTTTTAGCAGAGCCATTTGGGATCCTAATGAGTACATCCAACACAGCAGCTCTGGCTCTGTACCAGCAACGTGAATGTTAAAAATTATGCATATGTGAAGGAGGATAGTTTGTCATATATTTCTGGAAAGTAGATTAAAAACTTGGCTTTAATAATGGGCATGTTGACAGCAACGGGGCTTTGATGGCCAAGTCCCTCGGATATCAACCGCTCTAGCATCAGAACTATTTTGACGTCAAAACAAAACAGGCTATTTACTTTTTGAAGTTAAATTAAATCCAGAGAGTATGATGCTGTTACAGAGCTGGAGTCCTAGGCCATTTCATCCAAATGAGCCGAGCAAGGTATAACTTATGAACAACTCCATAAAACGCAGGGGCCAGGTTTCATTCCAGCAATATCAGTTAAAAATGTGTATCAGGCCTAGAGAAGAGAGCACTGGTGAATTTACAATGCATAATCCATTTCAAACTCCCTTTTCACTCCCTGTGGTCACAAATGGGGTAGCTGGCAAATAACTGATTCTTCTGATATTGGTACAATAAAAGATGATTCTTTACAGTGAATTAGAGCAGTTAAATGATGTTTATCCAAGTTTAGGTGGGGAGACTTTTCTGTCCTATAGTGGGCTCAGAAGTTTCCTTGGGGATCCCCAAGTAATCCTGTGAAAAGAAAATTCTTTGAGGAGGAAGAGCCATGGTTAAAGTTTTTACTGCTTTTGTTTCCCTTCCCAGAACCATTTCCTCTTTGTCACCTGATGGAGGTACCCATGGTACCTGTCCCTACACAGTTTGCCTGTTCTCCATGCAGTTGTTCTGTCCACTTGTTCTGGGGAATTTTGTTACTTGTCTCCTTAAGTGCAGCCACATTCCCTGGCACATGGACCTCTGCTGGGCTGCCAGACAGGTCTCTTGGCTTCCCTGAGGTCTGTATTTAGCAGAAAAACACCCATGATGTACACAGGGTCACTGTTGGGCAGGCAGATCCTGTTACTTGGCCTGATACTGGCACGTAGGCAGCTGGTGTGCAGTGGCTGACCACATCAACTGGCCATGTCTACTCCAGGAGCCCATGTGGCTGGAACCAGAGGAGTTCTGGACCCCAGCTGGCTCCAGGAATGTGTCTTTTGTTCCATTGCTAGTCCACTTAGAGAGAATCCCCTCAATCAGCTCCTGGGATCAACTTCTCATCCTTTCTTTGTGCAGAAATTTCTCAGCTGAACCTGCTCCCTCTTGAGATGGGGGAAAAAATTTCCTCAGAGGGCTCTGAGGCCTCATCTTGTATCAGCTCCCCTGGGAAACAGAGCTCTTTTTCCTTGGTGAAGATGGAGGAAGAGCATCACCCTGCCAGTGAGGAAGGAGTGACCTGGTGTCCCCACAACACCAGGCAGACACAGTCAGTGGGGGTTTATTACCCTGGATTTGACTGCCCAGAATGTGTCTGCAAAGCTGTTTCTAACACAGATCATTTGGGAATTAGTACATGCTAAATACCTATCAACTTAGACAATAGAAGAGACTGGCTATGGCTATGGTTATGGCCTTAAGGAACTAAATTTAGGAGAAATTATAATCTTTATGCCTTTCAGAAAGATGAAATAGGCAATTTTACAATTGCTATAAATGAATCTTTGTGGATTCTCTCACAACTCTACAGAGTCACTACAATTCCCAAATTTAGGTTGCTTTACATAGAGCATGCCTGTGCCAGCTGATAATGAAAAGTACAGGGGGAAAGTAGGTAAATTAGCAGGCAGATCAAACCCAGCCAGCATGCTCTGTGCCACCAAAGGTTCCCATTGCAACAGCTGCTGGAAAAGCCTTCCATCTGCAGATTTCCTGCAGCCCCATCTGCAGATTTCCTGCAGCCCTTGTGTTCCCTTTAGCGAGGTGCAGACCTGAACACAGTTATTTGTGCTTTTCTGATCTCAAGCTTGGCTACTGTAGCACAAGCCAGATCTTTGGGAGAAGCCTTACTCAGACAGATTGAGAAAGTCTCATGTGAAGTTGTCCTAACTCAGAAGGATTCATGACTTCAAGGCTCCCTCTAGACCAGAATATTTTCTCCATAGGAGTATTCATGGGCAGTCTGGGACATTTTTACTTATAAAAGAGTTTCTTTCTTTTCTTCTAAAGTAATGGAATTCAATCAGCCTAGAAACCAGAAATAATTGTATATTCAGCTAAAGGTACTTTAGAAGAGTCTCCTCAGAATTAAAAACACTAGTATAAATTTTCCTAAATAGGTGCTTTTGGAAAGAGACAAAGAGAACAGGTAAGGGAAAATTAAGAAAGTGCCCTGACTTCACAGAAGTCCTTATGCACCATCCAGCACCAAGCAGTGTGAGTACTGGCTTTGTTTAGTTCATGTAGTGCCTGCATCACTCTGGTGGCCATTGTGCACAGTGACAGGTAAATGACATGTACGTTTGCAATTTGTGACAAACGTCACCAGGCTGAGGATGCAGAACAGAACACCAGTGTCTCCACCTTGGAGTGGCTACCAATGGCCTCTTGCAGGGCTACTGCTGCCTCATTGCTCTGAGCAGAATGTTCAGACTTCATGTTTCTGCCCTGATATTGCCAGTCTTACCTGGGATTGCTAAATACTAACAATACGTGGAAAGTTACAGTTAAGTTATAGAGTCCTGAATTCTTTAGGACATGGACATGGCTGCCTGAAAGCACAGAAGATCTGGTGGAACCAGTTGTGGATATAAAAGCTCTTGGCTGGTAACTGAAGCAAGGATAAGTCCTGTGGCTTTTTCATGAGTCCTCTCATCTACTCTGTAAGGGTTCCAGTGACCTTTATGTGTTGGATTTTCTAAGCTTTCACAGGGTTTTGTCTTAAGGAAGCCCAGACTCTTATTCTTGTGATAAATAAATGCTTGTTCTCTCTGTAAACACAAGAGAAAACTGTACATGCCAGTATTTTATAAACATGCCATGAAAAGCTCTTTTGTAGCTTAGAGCAGAGAAGTTAAATTTCACAATATTCAGTTCCAATTGCAAAATAACAAAAGATGGTAGCTGAACAAAAATGCTATTGTTCACTGGGAAGCAATTAGGCTGGTGATGGCAGGTCTCAAGTGAGAATATAGCTCCTCAGTGAGCTATGAGTACCTGCTATTTGCCAAAACTGCCATTATAATAAGAACACTGTCATGATTGAAAACCCTAATTACCTAGGATTTGGAGGTTTGTGGAAACTGTTGTGCTTTTAAAGAGCTAACTGCACTATTAATACAGGTTTTAAGTTGGAACTAGGCTGAAACATCCCATGAGTTTTGTATGATGTTGTACTACCATTGCTTAAGATGTGAACTGTTGGGTTTTTTAATCAAGTCCGGATCATAATGGAAAAAATTTTCTGGCTGAAGTGGATGTACATTGCACTGTTTTCTTTATCTTCTCACTCTTCCAAAGGGCATATGCCTTCACACTGAGAACAAATTTCTCCCTTTACATGGGACTGATCATGAGTAAAAATGAAGTGTTGGAGAAAGAAAAAGAAATGTGGCTATGATTATACCATGTTTATGTCCACAGTGGACAGATGAAAGCAATAACACAAAGCTGTTATTTTAGTAATTATAAAACCGGAATTTATAATGATTTAAAGGCTAACTTAACAAGAAATATAGCAGCAACGTGCTCTGGAAAAGGTTTCAATGAAAGGATTGAAAACTGAGATTGACATTCAGTTCCTTGGAATTTTTTGCAAGGAGGCTTTTATTTTGTGACATTCAGAAACCTAGAACTGTGGTTAATATGAATAGTTGTCACTCTCCCAGCTCTGGCACTCTAACACACAGCTTGTGATTTGAATTCATCTCCCTTTGAAACCTTGGGTGAAGGAAATTGTCGTGTTATTTACACACTTAGGGATGGAGGATGATTCATAGGATTCAAGGGGGCTAAATGGTCCTGGATATAAAATAAATAATGTATCCATAACCCATTGTAGTGTAATGTTAAAACAGACAGTTAGGACTCACAATAAAGAAATAGGTCTGAAGAGGTGAATGGGATGTTTCAAAAAGTATCAAAAACTTTTAGCAGCTCTTTACCAGTTTTAGTACAAAGAAAAAAGGTAACCTATGTAAGTGAAGGAACATCTTTCCTCTTAAGTGGCTTATAAAAAGACTCATTTTTTCTGTATTTTGAAAGCTCTATAAGAGGTGAAAATGTAGTTTTTTGGAATTAGCTCCTTATTTCTTAACTTACCAACCATGACAGAAAATTAGTATACAAATCCTTGTTGTGAGAGTTGTCCTTGGGATCTCTACAGTTTGCTTGAAATTTAATGACAAGGCTGAGCAGAGAGGACATACAGGATGTGGAATGAGTGGGAAATGAGGGAAATTAGAGGCAAGTCTGCTACAGAAATGATGGCAATATTGTGGACGGGTTTGTGAAGGTTTATGTAGCGAGAAGGAGAGAAGGAGGAGGCTGACACCTTTTGAATGGACTCAGACTCTCCTCTCTTGTACTAGGATCTCAATGGATTTATACTCCTGAAATTCAATTGGAAACAAAACTGGGCTTTTTGAAGTAGGAATTTGATAATCACTGGCCCAATTTTATCAGGTTCATAGTGAAGTCCTCACTAGCAGGGATTTCTTAATTGAGACTGAATGCCTGTTTTAAAATGAGGTATTGGTTTGTTGAGGGGTTCCTGGGTTCAGTGCATGGTTCAGTAAATGGGATGCCATAGTTTGTGTTATGGAAAAGACTGGACTGGATTATCACAGACTTTCCTTCTGGCTTTACGTTTGCACTGCTGAATGTGAGAAAGCTGCCATCTCCTGTGTCCTAAGTTCTCTATTTGTATATTCACAGAATAAACTAGTAAAAACTACTTGCAATAAATAAAAATAAAAACTGAAGAGCTGAAAAAGTAAATAATGAGAAATCAAAATTGAATTATTCTAGGATTTTGACTTTTGTATCCCTTCACAGTTGTACTGAGAGAATAGCATAAGGGCTACAATATATCTTCTGACAAAATTATTTAACAATCATCTCCACCACCAGACAGCACTCAAAAAATGTATAACATTAGCTACCAGAAAATACATGATCAAACAGTCACTACAAGAAAGTATAGAATCAGTTTTTTCCTGAGGATTTATATCTGTGTAGCTTTGAAAATGCAGTTTGGTCCATATTCAGCTCTAAACCCACTGGATATTATAGGTGAAAGATCAAAACTCTGCCTTAATAATTTACACTAAACCACTTCCTCAGCTCATCAGCTTTATCTCCTAATTATAGTAATTAATTGTTCATTAATAACACATTATAATCATATTATCTTTTTATGGTGATGCTTAGTAGTTGAATAATTAAAAATTGATATCCTTATTCAAGATTTTATTTATTAAATTTTAATTATATATATATTTTAATATTTTTGAGTGCAGATAGGAATCATGATTCCTTAGGCTGAAGGCTCTCAAGCAATTGACCTTCTCCTGGGCTCCAGTATCCAAAAGAATCCCCTTTTCTGCCACAGGGAGAAATGTCTTTTCTGTGGCAGTTAGATGAGATTAGACTGGGGAAAATCTTTTGGGGAATTCCTGGACACATGGTTAGGTATATTTGTGTACAAAATGTGTCTTTTGTGAGTAGCACAGAGGAGAACACGGTGAGTTTTAGATCTGTCAATTGAAACCTTCACAGGAAAAGATTTTAAAAATTGCAAATTTGACTATTTTTATGCTAGTCAGCAGAAGGCTTGGAGGAAAAACAGAACTGCTGAGCAGAAGACTCACATTTCCTTCCTACAATATAAAGCCATGCTGCATAGGGAGGATCATAAGTAAGTCAAATATTTTTTAAGATGGTGTGGACCTGAGAAGAAAACGTAGTGATAAACTAGTGTACAAACGTGTGTGAACATCCATAGAGCACAACAGAGATTTAAGAGAATGATACCAGATGAAGGAAGAACAGTATAGGTCAATGATTTTAAACCTGGAGAAGGGAACATTTATTTTCATATCAGAAAGCAGAAAAAAATGGCCATTATTTTGTAAAGGGCAGTGGAGTTTTCTCCTGCATGTTCCCTTTTGTGCTCAGCCTGTGCTCTCCACTGCCAGCTTCTGCCACCTTGGCACTGTGAACCCACCGAGCTCTGTGGGGATGACGGGTGACAGAAGCCCAGCTCTGAAACATCTTTTATGTGATAGCAAAAAGGACCTCCAGAGGCCAAGCAAATAGCTCTCAAAGAAATTTTTTCTATGCTGTCTTGACTGTCACAGGATACCTTTGCTGCACTGCCTGCTGTGCTGGTGGTCACTATCAAGAGAGAATGCCAAAGATGTGTTTTACAGAGGTTCAGAAGGGTTCAGCAGAGATGTGCCCCACTGCTCCCAAGGTGGAGCAAATTTCTCTTCTTCTCTAGCCACCAGTAAAACTGATTCCTAATGGAATGCCTAGCAGAATGGTAAAGAAAATATCAAAATCCCTTCTCAGAACTGGCTCAGAGAATAGCAGCGTACAACAGTTCAAACATGGGCTTCAAATGCAGAAAGAAGATGTGTTGGGAGCACCTGGCACACCTTAGGAATGCCTCCAAAGGGCATTTTCACAGCTGGGAGAGTTGGAAAATGTTTGCAGTGATAAAAATGTGACTATCCAGAGGTCACTGTCCCCAAAATCTCATCCATCAGCCTTGATGTTGAACCAGTCCCCTTGGCTTCTGCTGAGCAGGGCTGGGGAATTTTTCAGAAAGACACATATTCTGAATTGAAAACAAGTCATGGAGGTAGCCATGATCATGAAAAAAAGCTTTAATTTTAGACAATAGTGTTATTTCAATAAGGCCATGTATGTGCTCTTTTTTTTTTTTTTTGTAATTTTACTTTTCTGTTAGCTAACAACTTCCATATACCAAATACTGCCATAGAAATGAAATTAAATGGAGTCATGACGAAAAGGAATGAGGGATTTCCTGAACTAAGCAGAAACAGGCTAAAATAATGCCAAATGTGTTTTCTTAGGAATTTTTCACTCTTTTATGCTGAGAACAGTCTGCAAGTAATGTCAAGTGAGCTATTTTCCTGGCAAGTAATATGCTGGGCTGGAACCATGGGTTTGATAATTGCTTGTACCTCTTGATGATGAAACATCTTGGCTTTCTTTGAAAAGAAATATGTCTTTCTGCTGTGTGGAGAGAAACAGAGGTTCCTGAACTTCAGTGTCTGGGCAGAAACCTTGGAATATTAAGAACTTGTCTGAGAGCCTCAGTCACTCCTGATTGTCTCCCACTTCTGCCTGGGGGAGAGTGGCAGCTGGGAGAGACCAGGGAACAAACTGCTGGAAAATATCTTACAAGAAAAGAAAGATGGGGGAAATGACTGATCACCGTGGTCAAAAGGAGCCAAGGAGAGCCCCTACAAGGTGGTGTAACTGTGGCATTACACAACTGACACTTACTCTGGCAGCCCCAGAAGGACTCTATCCCTTCCGCTTGTGGCTGGCAGTTTGTTGTTTGATGTGGTGAAGTCTTGGAAGGTGGTACTTGGACAATACTAAAGAAAAAAAATGATAACAACAAATACCCTTATTATCTTGAAAAATAAGAGTAAATGCCATTGTCATTCGTTTTAGGATAAAGTGGTTGCAACTAGTCAAATTTGACTGACATGATAAAATTGCTAACAGCATTTTGAGAGAGCAGCAAAATTTTCACAGTGAGTCTCTGTTCAATGACTGTGTACATTACATGTGGCCCAGCAATATGGTGAGGGTCTATTAAGCAGTGCTTAACTAATGTTAAATAACAATGACATTCACAGGACTACATCATGAATTTATAATGATATGGGCTATTACAGAGAATACAAAATGAAACAGTAATGAAGGGACATATAACCCTTTATTCTAATTTTTTTACATGCATAAATGTTTTTTTTGGAGATCAGCTTCTGCATGGAGGAACATTGTGTTGGCTGGCTGAATCTCTGTTAAAAGAACCCTTGAAAAACAGATGACAAGCAATTGTCCCCTGAGCAGTACACACATTTATGTTTGAGTTTCAGAAACAAGCTGAGGGATTTTCTTATTTTCTGCTTATAAATGGCAGATGTATGCAGAACAGCCCAGGCAGGATGATGAGTTTATATAATGTCCTGGAAATGCAAGATCTCCATGATTGCATCATACAGGGAATTTTTGTGGTTTCTATTTTAAAAGCTAAAAAAACACCAGCTTGATGTAGGGTATGATCTGCATCTCACAAGAGTCATGTGTTCCCTTTCCATCCACACAAGGAGCTTCAGATTAGGCCAGTTATACAGATGTGAAAGGAGATCCAAAGGGGCAGCTTTGGGATTTCAGTAGTTGGAAGTAGGTGTTCAGCTCTAGTTAGATTATTATGCACTAATAATCTAGTTAGGTTATTAGGTCCCTCAGAGCAGAACCTGGCCTGGGACCTTCTCACAAGCTGGGCTGACACGGCAGGAGCCAGCTCTGTGTGAGCAGAGCAGGCATGTTTTCTGTTGTGGCTTGCCCTGGCATCACACAGGAGAGTAGCCTTGGATGGGAAGGGGAAGAGAAGAGGCTAAAACAAAATAATGGGAAATTTCACACCTCTGTTTCATTCAGAACCCAGTGATGTAGTAGTAAAGGAACTGGGAGATATTTCAGAATCCAGGTAGACTGTGTTCCACTCTATCGTGAGGAGAGCCTCAGGTGATATGAGACTACCTGAAATTTCTTGTGTATTCAATATTTTTTATTAAAGGCAAAAACGGTCTCTAAGTATGTTCAACTTCTCAGTTGCTTAAAAAAAGAAACAAAAATCTAAACCAAAATCCAAACAGCAGAGTCACAGTAAGTAGAGTGAACTGTCTTTTATTCCATTTTTCTTCTCAGCTAATCACAAAGACAAAAGTAGCAGAAATAGATAAGCCTGAAGGCATAATACTTTGCCCAAATTGCAACTGTATGACAACTGACAGAAAGAGGTGAAAGCCCCTGAGAGCAAGAGAAGCAAAATGCTCTCCAGGATAGAGCAAATGGGAGATGAAAAAAGTATCAGTGCAACCAAACTTTAGATCTGCTGAAGACGATACTTAGAAAGACAAAGGAAATCATTAAAATAAGAAACATATTTGATAACTAAAGAACAGATGTGGTCATCATCTTCAAAGGCCATAAAATTCTAGGGAAGAGGGGAGAATTGGAATTCAGAATTAATGTATAAAAGGCGACAGGCATGTTATGTGGGGTGGATGAAGGAAAGTTTGCAGTGAATGGAGAGAATATTTCTTTCCCAGTTCATCTATCACGGCTGTCAGTGATCACCCTGCCTTGACAGGCAACAGATTAGGCTCTGCTACAGGAAGAGGAGAAGAAAATCTCTTAGATAAATGCTCTTCTGGCCACTGCTATAGCTACAGACCCATTTATGCTAATTCAGAAAATGTTATGTCTTCTAGAGAAGAATGAAAATATACTCCTGTGATCCAATTACTAGGAACTTTTAGGTGAACAGCCCCCTAAGAATATAAGCTGGAGCAGACCATAAAATGGCAGGTGGTCTTTGAATTAAGTACTCTGAAACAAATACACAATATGCCTCATGTCCTCTTTGAAGTTTGCTTTCCGAGTACAGTCCTAGGAGGAAAACTCACTAAATGCAGATTTCAAGCAATAGGAACACAGAGTCACCAAGCAGATTTCCAGAGGTGAACACAGCAATTTCTTGTGTCCAAGCAGCAGGGGCAAAAGGGCTCCTCAAGCCCTTGTTCACTGGACACCAGGTGCTACTGCATTTCTTACAAAAGCCTCACATTGGAAAATTGTGCAACAAATGGGAGAGGAACACTGCAATCAAGGATCAGATGCAGGTGCCTAGAGATTTGCTGGTCCCCAGAACTGCTGAGTTAAGCCTCTGGTAAATGTTAGTCATTTACCTGACCAGCACAGGTAGGACAGTACCCATCCATATCCTACTTGGTGATGTGTGGATTGTTCTACTGAATAGACCTGACAGGGTAAGGACACTGCATTAAGCTGTTTTTTATTAATACACAGCACAATCACAAAACCCACATTATTTTTCTTGCATCCCCTTAAAACAAAAGCCTCAACATGAATTGGTGGCTGCTTAGGTGAATAATAAAATGGCAGGAATGGAAGGCTTGCAAAGTGCTATGACATTTCCTGGCCGCTTTATTAATTCCAAGTTAAGCACACGCTTAAGTGCTTCACAGAAGTGGGGTCAATGGCACTGACAATTTGCAGCACTGAACCTTGTGGCAGTGATGCAGAAAGGTTGAGGCACAAGAATTCTTTCCCCCTTAAGCTGCATGCTGGCAACGCTTTCCTCATGTCAGTCCTTCCTCCCTCAGCGTTCCCGCTTAGTGGTAAGGATCAGTGTTCTGTAGGATGTGTTGTTTTTTGGATTACTTGCAAAACAGAGGCCATGACCATGTCTGGTCATTAAGAATCCCCAGGCACTCTTTGCTAGCAGAGCGACAACTTTAGTAGCCTGGCTGAAGACCAAGAAAGGATATAAATTCTACCTAGTCTACCTTAAATCCCCCTAGTATTTCTGTTAGACACTGTACTCCTCGCTTCTCAGCTCAGAACGAGATTCAGCATTGCTGTTACAAAATGGCTACACCAGAAATGTCTCCTCTGTGGCTCCAGGCTTTGCAGAGCCTTCTGGCTTTACTGCATTGTACAGCCAGCAGGCATTGCTGAATTAACTGATTATTTGGCTTATTACTAAATATTCATTCTCTTCACTCTTCATACTTTCTGGCGGATGTTGAGTAATTTCCCTCATTTTTTTTTTCTGAGGGTTTTGTTAAAATACACTCAAAAATATGCCACCAAGGAGAGAGGGAGGGAAGAGATCCTCCCCAGCTATAAGCTATTTTGACTGGTACCAATGTAGCATATAATTGAATGTTATTTCCATACAGTCCAGCCAAATGTAGCCATCTACAAGAAACAAGAGCATCTCTTAAAATTTTAGATTTTTCTTGAATATAAAAGGATTTATTTCTCATAGATAGTTTTCAAACTGGGAGCAATATTATTTCTAAATTATATTTTAATAGCTAGTTTGTTGTTTCTGTTTCTGAAGCCATCATAAAGCATCCATAAAGTGGTATTTCTCTTGCATTTTACATGACTCCAGGGCTTGCTGTTCTCGCCTGTCAGGTCTTTTCAAATCACTTAACGTTTACTGGAACAATTCTACACTGCAAGATTTGCTGCTCATCCAGCGTGGTGTTTGTATCACAGCTGCTACACCATTGCCATCTCAATAAAAGGAAGCATTTCTCACCACTTTGCTTGTATATAGCAGCATGAAAATAATAATTTCCTTTGAAAAAAAATCTACAAACCTTTCATCTGGAAAAAATCAAGCGAAGAGTAATAATGGTTTTATTTAGAAATGTTTGTGGTTGTTAAGGTAAACTTACAACCCGTAGTTAATTTAATAAAAATGTGACATAATTGTCCTGGGCTCTGATATTGTTGTATTTTTTTTTCTTCAAGAGCAGATTAGAATATTCAGACATACTGAATAATGAAAGAGTTGAGTATTAAGGACATATAATGGAAAATTTTCAGTGTCATGCCTGGCAGGGCATTATCCAACTCTTTATAAATAGTGAAAAAATATTTATAGAATGTTGTTCACTATCATTCAATCATAAAATTAATTCTGACTTATTGACATATTTATTTTGTTTTTAATAGTTCATTTGCAGACACCAGACTATGCAGAAACGAGACCAAAGGACAACAGTTCACTTGTGTCTTACAAGAAAACTGTTTAAGGGCAGTCACATTTTGTAGCTGAAGGTGGTATTTTATTCATTAGCTTCTTCACTGGAGGATAACAGTTCTTACAATCCTCACAGGCTGACCATCTTTGCTCATGGAGAGCAGCATTTCACTCAGAGACACACCTCTTAATTCAGTGAAGAAAGTTACGATTGTTTTCTTCTTCGTGTTGGACTATTAATAAATATCTTCCTCTACTATTATGAATTAGAGAGAAGATATAGTGGCCATATCTTAAATATTATGGCAATGAATTCTTCAAGTTGTATTTTACAGGATTTGCAGCATTCCCTTTGCTTGCCTGGAGATCTACACAGGGAAAACATTGAAAACTGTAATCCTGGTAGCACTTGAAAGCCATATTCCTCCCTGATATTTGTCACTGCAACTCCCAGGGTGTAACACAATAAGGAAGGTGTTCAATAAAATGTGTTTTAATGTCACAGCTCAGAAGAGAGAAAATGAATGTGGGGAAACCTTGTCCAAGTCTCTCTTCTCATTCCAGTTATGTTCACCTCACTGTATATTTAATTTGAAGTGCAGATCTAATTAAAAGTTAATGCATCATTAAAATGATTTGTAATATGTATATTCAACTCCATGTGAGCATGATATGCTCATTATCAGGTCCAGACTATAACTGGGATCCTTCACAATGAAGAAAACCTTTATTCATAACAAATATCTTTCTGGCAACATTCATTCCATACTTACACATGATCTAAATGTTTTATCTTTTAAATAAGTTTAACATGTATGAAGACCTGCTGCTGAATAATTTTTTTCTTGGATGGTATCTGTCGTTAAAAGGACTATTCCTTTAAATGGGTTTGACTGTGTTTTTTCAAGAGAAGAAAATAAGCCTTCTACAGAATTAATGAAGCTGGCTTTTCAGCCTGGGGTAAAAAGCTGGCTAATGAAGTAATTCATAGTGACAGCCCATGATCTGAATTATATGAATTATTGCTTATTAATGGGATTAATTGCTTCTCATGCTATAATACAAAATTTATACACTTGTTCAAAATCTAGGTCTATAACCTGAAACAGAAAGAGGAAAGAAAGGCTGTATTAATTGTATGTTCACATCTCTGAATGTCCATACTGCAACAGAGAGTGAATGTAGGTAATTTACTAAAGAAATAACATGAAGTGAAAACTATAAAATAGGGATGAGAAATATAATGGTAAGTTTTGTTCAGCTGAGGCACTATATCAGATTACATTGCTTTGCTAAGGACTTCCATTATCCGTATGCTCTCTTTCAATAGATAATAAAATAAAATTTATCTCTTTACATATAGCATAATTCTGTACTGAGTATAGAAGTACCTGAGGAATAGAAAAAGAAAACTTGTAAGATCACAGAAAAATAAGCTCAAAATAAAATCGTATTCTACACGGAGATGTTCATGTATTAAACACACAGTTTTCTTTGTATTATTACTCTTGTTTGCATTGCACATGTGGACTGAGGTTTTCACCTGGAACTAGATGTACTGTGTCTTGACCAGAAAAGTGGGCTCTTATGTCCAGATTTCTTGTTATGCACAGGAGGAGTGAGGAAAATGAGACATATTAGTTTTCATCATTCAGAAATATCATGTCAGCTGAATCTGTTTTGCCTGATTCTGTGTCTATCAAGAATATTTATATTCATGTGGTCTTACTTGTCATGGCATCTGTGAGTTCTGTTTAAAACTATTTGAAGATCTGATCCTATATCAGGTCAAATCCAGGTCTCTCAGTTATGAGGAAATTAACAATCCGCTAAAATATCCAAGCCTTTAGGCAGAAAATTGGGAAATCTATTCAGACTGAAGAAGCAACTAAACCTAACTGTCTCTCACACATCCTGGCTCAGTGCTCTCAGCACTGTTTTACACAAAAGTTCCCTACAAATCAAAGCACAGCTGCAAAATAGGATATTGCTTCTTTTGCTAAAGACAACTTCACAACAGTGCTGTCATGGAATCATTGAATTCTTTGGGTTGGAAAGGGCCTCAAAGATCCTCTTGTTCCAACCCCCTGCCATGAGCAGGGACACCTTCCACCAGGCCAGGATGCTCAAGACCCCATCCAGCCTAGCCTTGAGCATTTCCAGTGTTGGCTTGGATCCTGATGGCACACAGGACCATCTAGAACACAGATCTTTCTAACATTTCTCCAGAGATGCTGGGACCATAGTACTCTAATTCCACTTTTACAGGCTGTTGTTTGGAGAACACACCAGTAGTGCCAGTTGTAATGATGTTTTTTACATATGATTCTGATGCTTTAATGAAAATAACATTTGTGCTTGCATTACAATCCAGCTTCAAAACAAACACCGTGGGGATCGTAACTTACTAATTTTCTTTTACTTGTTTTTCCGTTCCCTGATTTCGAAGGCAGTGGTAGTCCTGGCCACAGAGATCCCAGAGAGAGAGGTGATGATGGCCTTACAGCTTCCCTGGGACACGTCTTAGTTCAGAATAGATCAATTCTGTCATTATTAGGCTTCTCAGTCCCTCCTCCACCCCTACTTTGTTTGTTTGTTTGTTTGGGTTTTTTCTCCTTTTTTTTTAAAATTACCAATGTTGAAGACTCGCTTGGCTTGGCACTACAAATAAAATGAATAAACCATTTTAATTTCCAAAGTATTTTCTGCATAAGTACAACAGACATATGTGGGCCTGATATTTCTGGGTCTGAGAGATTTTAGCCTATTAGTAGTTGCTAACATTCTCCCAAAGAAAATTTATCAAGAAAGCTTCTTCTCAAAACAATCTTGGCAAACAACTATCCTTTCTCAAAACAATCTTTCTCCAGGTGGTGTTTTGCTTTTCTAGTTCTCCAAACATTTTAGCTGTTTCTCTAGTTTAACCAATGGGAGTAGAGAGGTGTCGTTCCTATTCACCAATCGTGTTAAGCCTGTATCGGAACACCTTATGAAAAGGTAGTAAGAATTGGACAATAAAGTTTTTTTCTATGCTCTTTGCCTTCCAAAATGTATAGAGTCTCTCATCCTTTTTTGTGTCCTACAACGACAGAGATACAGAATCCAAGCGTGAACAGTAACATACAGGAGCAGTGGTCTACATGCATCTTATAGCACTACACTTGTGATTAAAGGGGAAAGTTTTTACTCTGCATTTCATATTCACTATTTACATTTCACGTCCCATAGAAAGGTGGCAAATGGGAACAATGCATATTCAGACTTTAATGTATTAGTAGAGTTTTGAAAGAAGTATCTTTCCATTTAAAATTTTAGAAATATTTTTTAAGGAGTAAAGAAGTTGGTTTTTTGGTGTCAAATTATGGAAGAATTTTGATTTTATTTTCTGAGGCATCAAAATTCTAACATTTTCTTCCTTTCTTATTCTTGAAATATTTAGGCAACTGAAAAAGTAACTACAGCACAGTGCTATGTGTATGTAAATTATTAGATGCATCTGCTCTTTATTTTACAGATATATCTATATTACATATGTATTAGAAATATACTGCTATTATATATATATGTCATTTCTAGATTTTCTGTTCTTGTGACTGCTCCAAACATCCTTTGGCTGTGTAGCTAGCTGGCCAAGCCCATTAAAGGGCTCTCTTTCACCCCTCACTTAATTTCATCTCTGCCAGTTGCCTCTTTTTCAGCCCCTTCCTGCTGCTCCAGTTGTGTGTGGCACTGAGACGCCACCGGCGCCACGGCACTTCCTCAGCAGCCAGGGGCTGGCAGAAGGAAGGGACTGCACTCTTGGGGTGCCTCAGCAAGGCTCAGAGCCTGCCTCTAGAGCTCTGCAGCTTTGCTCTATTGCTTGCAGGTGAATAAATATTTCTTAGAAATACATTTGAGCACAGCAAAGTAGTCAGAGAGTAGGGAGGGGTAAAAAAGTGTCATAGTCATTGATTGTAATTAATAATATAATTGACACCTGCATCAAAGATATTTAGTTCGTATTTCACATTCTATTTTCAATTTTAACTTCTCCTGCTTCCCTTGTCGCCTGGTATTAAGCACTAGAAAAAAAATATGCTCTTGGGATTAAGTACATTTTATATATCTACCTGCCTTTAAAAATCAGAATTTGACATAATAAAAAGCTTCATACAGTTAATATGTACATTTCAAAATAGGAACACTTTTCATTTTTATTAGTCAAAATGAATTAGTTTCAAAGCTTAGACCACCGTGAAAATCCTCTGTTGATTACACTACCACTATTTCCATGGAATAGTTTTATTACTCACACAGAGTTTTCACTGTCTGGGCAGAGTGACTGTGTAAAACACTGCTGTGACACAGCCCAGTGCTGTGGACAGATTGGACATGAACAAAGTAGATACAGGCAAGCAGCCTTCTTTCCACAAACTGGCTTAGATTCCTATCAAAACTAGTTTTTAGGGACTAGAGCAATTTTGATCAACCTTCTTGGCCCTATAAACTGAACAGCAAAAATCTTCACCTGGCAGTCAGCTGGGCAAATGCAACACGTGCAAACTGCACTGAGAGGAAAGGCTGGGAATGTCTCACCGGCGGGAGAAGATATGTGCTTTTCTTTTATGTCCAGTCTCTGCTGGAAGACAGGATGGAACTGGGCCTGAAACTTCCAGGACAAACCGCTGCTTTTGCCAACAGCTTCATGCATCGCTGCAGGAGGTCTTGTTTTACCCATCATCTCATGCCAAAGCAGCTCCACTTCCACAGGGAATATCTGCATTTATGCAAAGTTTTCCAGACACTTGGAACTTGAGTTTAGAAAAGAAGGACATTTTCCTTGAAGAGCAGTGGCAAAGAAAAAGAAATATTCACACATTCTCATCATTCTGGATTGCGTTCCTAAGAGACCTTCCAAAAGAGTCTTGCAATTATCTTTCCATTAACTCAACAAATCTCTCTATCAGCAATCTCTCTATCAATCTCTCTCTCTATCAGAGAAACTTCCAGCATTACATATTACTGCAGTGCTCATTCCCACCAGCTGAAGACCCAAAGACTTTCCTGTGAACGTCAGGTAGGTGCCAAACACCCAACTTGCATCCGACCCTTTTGAAAATACTAGGGATTGTATCTGGAAAAGGTTCCTTCTTTTTTTTTTTTTTTTTTTTTTTTTGTGGAAAGTTTCCGGAAGGTTGTGCTGAAAACTGGATTCACTTTAAAGAGAAGCTAGAAAACATATTTCCAACACAGCTTCCTTTAAGAAAAAAAAAATTCAGGCTGAGTTACTTAGTTTGGTAGAACAATCTGTAACAATGCCATTATTAAAGTTTCATAAAAATGTGTTCCTTTAAACACAGGCTTATATCTGACTTCTACAGAGCAATTATAGTAACTATAATGTGACTCTTGTGGTAAAAAGTGACATGCACAATGCAGTGAGGCTTTTGAATTTTTAAATTAGTAAGAGCAGCCACTGAGAATGTACTTCAATTCACCATCAAGGCAAAAGGAGGCTGAAAACAGCTTACAGTTTAGTTCATGTTTCACTTGGAGGTTTGAATTTTGCATTGGTTCAGAGCCCACTGCTTAGCCCACTGCTGCAAAGAGGCTGCCTCAGGCTTCAAATATGGCAATTGTTCCCAGGCTGTGTCATTTTCCTCAGCTTTCTTTAAGTCACTATGGAAAAAAGTTAGCCCTGGTAAAATTTAATCCTTCATTAAACAGTAATCTAATTTAAGTTGCTTTTTAAGAAGTTAGTTAAATAGCAAGAAGAAAAAACAGTATGTAAACAAACTTCTAAATGAATTTACTTTGCCGCATACATTTTCTGTGTTTTGCTAAAGTGAAAGCTAAAGTCATATGACAATGGGACTAAAATGGTTAAAGAATGAAGATGGAAAACAGAAACAAACTTCACTTATGTGATATCACACAAAAAAGAGCGAAATATTTGTTCAATCTATCAGGAAACATAAAGAATTACTCTTGCCAACAATTCGACAACACAGATGAAACTTCAGGTATGAGGTAAACAAAAAATTGAAATGAAAGCTGTGTGAACTAAGTCCCAGGACCAGTGGAAAAAAACTCCTACATGTTCAACAAGATTAACCAAACAGCAAAATAAGCAGTATTTGGCATGCACTTTCATTAGTATAAATTATTCACTCAGCAGCATTTTTTCAAAGAATTTTGAAAACAAATAGAGCAGCTTCAAAAAGGTATTTCCCTTGTTTGTAGAGCAGTGGATATCTTCATAATTTGGGTTTGGCAAGCATATTTATAATGGCCTCTGTGTTTTTAATTTGCTTGTTTGGGGATTGAGGTTTGGGATACAACTATTGTATCCCAAAATACTATTATATTCATGGAGAAAATGCAGTTACAAAGATATTATGCCAAAACTTGCAATTTAGGAAAAGTAGGGTGTTTGTGCCTTAGGAGATCTGGGTTCAATTTCTGGTCATGTGGCAATTAGCAGGATTGGACTTGTCAAGGCACTTAGGGGCACTTTTTAACTAATGATGTCAGAGATAGGTTGTTCCAATCTTGCTGGCAGCCAACATTTGGACACATGAGTTACAATTCCTGTTAGGTTTGTGTGAATTGGGTAAGTCAATGTTTAAGTTCCAAGACTAAGCAGTAGGTGGGAATCAAATTTAGTGGTTGGGTTCTGGACATGATGTCTGGCTTTGCCTTTAGGGCATTCCTGGGCAGCAGCCCAGGGCTCGGCATCAGCGCCTTGTTTTGGGAGTTTGGGATACCTAAAAGCACATCTGGTATGTCCAGGGCATCACAGTGCTTTGTTGGAAATGGAAGCATTCTGGGTGGATGGGTCAATTCTTATAAGTCTTTTGATGGAAAACAGGCTACTTCATGATGGGATTCTGCCTGAGATCCTACCCTTGTCTACTTGATCCTACCCAGCCTGCAAGGCCATCTGGGAACAAAAAAAAAAATCCAGATCAGGAGCTTGAGCTCTCTAGAGAAGCAAAAATTTTTTGTAGCTGCTGAGGTTTTATCTTCATTAAGTTGGTTAGTTACCCATTTTTCCCAAACACCAGAAGTGTGCATGTCATCTGACTGGCTGGTCTCAAAGATCACAGGAAATAGAAGCACCTCTTTTACCCCAGGCCAATGCCTGAGAAAATCACTGACCAGCCAGCTCTGCAGCTTACAGCCTCTCTGAGCTCACCCAGCAACCCAGCAAAACCCTTTGGAGCTTTCAATACAATTTAAAGTAGGAAACTTCAAAACAAAAATACTTTATTCACAAGAAACTCCCCTCTAATCATCACTGAGCATAGTGAAGCCTTTTAAAAGACTTCTGTTTCTTATGGTGCAAAACAATTGAATTTTCTTAGAAAAACTCCATCTTCCATAAATTAAAAATTATTAAAAATGACCTTTTGAGAAACTTATTGTTTTTTCTCTCTCATAATTCTATCCATAAGTGTTGTACTTCCTTGTTTTTCCAGTGGGGCAAATCCTTTCTCTCTCTCTCTTTTCCTCCTGAATATATTCAAAAAATTAATTAAATGGCAGAGTTTTTGAGACAAAAAATGTTTTCTATGCCTCAATGGGAACTGTTTTTTCTAATTCTTTAGTTTAAAATAGCTGCATTATTTCTGGAAAAATGATGCTTAACCAGCACCTCGATGTAAAAAGAAAAAAAATAGCAGCTCTGAGGAGCAATCTAGCAGGATTTCAGCTTCCAGAGAACAGATATCAGCACAATGTATGCCTTGTGTTTTATCCATGCTTACACACTTGTACACAGCCTCCTCCTCCTCCTCCAGAAGACATGCAGCCATGGTGTAAAGCAGAACCTCCTGATTCTGGAAACATGATTATTTCTTCCTAATGCTCACTCAGGAATTTTAGGGTGTTGACAGTAGTGTCAAAGTGGCCAAGTTTCTTATCTGCCATCTCCAGCATTTTTTAAAACAGCATGATGAAATTTAACATTTCATGTAGAGGATTATACTTTGTAGGTATATACTTCAAGTGGTGTTTTGTTTTTGTATCTACAGTGCAGAGTTTTGTAGAGATATGCACAAGAGGGTCTGAATAATCACTTTATTACTGTCACAAATTTCCTTGGCAAAATTTCCAGCTCTGTTAAGGGACTTTCATCTGAGGTATGCAAAAATTCAGAACATGAGTTGTGTCACTGAGAGATACAAGACACAGAGTAAAGCAGTTTCATGGTCAAAAGCAGATTTTTGCCAAAATCCTGTGACTATTTCCGATGTCCTTCCCAGTAAACTGAGACACACATAAGCCGTGTCACAATCTGCAAGCACTTGGGAGAGACTGCAACCCTCTCCATCACCACACAACAGGACAATCCTATTTGATTGTGTAGGGAAAGAAAAGTCACGGAAAGCATGAGGTTAAGGTTACACCCACAGGTTGAAGGCACAAAACCAAGCTTTCTCTCTGACCCTCAAAGTGCCTTGTTGGGTGTTTGAGCACAGTCTGTTGATATCTGGACTTCACAGTAATAGTTCCCAAGTTTCCAAAGTGTTTGTGGCAAAGGAAATAGCTGAGAAATACCATCCTTGTCCTGTCAGTGTCTCAGAAAAAACACAGTGATAGCTCACTACACAGTGATAGCTCACTACACAGTGATAGCTCACTACACAGTGATAGCTGCTTAAGCTACAACACTGCTTTTTAAAGAACTTAACTAATCTTGTTTTAGGCCACCTGGCAGTATCAGCCTGGGCTCTTTTACTCCAACCCCACTAAGCCTTCCTTTCATCAGCTGTCTTTCGAAGCTGCAAATTGGCCTGCATTAATTTAAGCAGGAAGTTAATGCTGAGGGAAGAGCTACTCTTCTTTAAGTTCTTTAGAATAAGCTGTCTCTGACCACCAATAAAGCAGAGCTCTTCAGAGCTGATAAAATGAACAATTGTCACCCAAATGTCCTTCCTGTTCTTCCAGCCCTCAGCCAAGACAGGGAGTCAATACAAATACAGTCATAAGGTAAAACTTTGTGTTTTTTCAAATAAACTAAATGTGTCTTAATGCCTATGATCTTCCATTAATATCTTTGTATTCATAACTTCCAGAAACCCAGGCCAATAAAAACACAATTCTTTTGATCAGAGAACATATAATTGGTGAAAATTGTTCAATGTCATACTTGTGCTGGGTTGCTCTGTAGAGTGTACAGAAGAATTATTTATTTTTTGCTTCTAGGAACATCCTGGTTTTTATCACTGCATAGCATACTCAAAGAACTTGATAGGTTTTTTCATCATAATCAGTATTCTCTACTGGTTTTGTAGATAGACTTTTTTTGAGAGGTACTGTCCTTTCCACACTTAAATTTTTACTCAACTCCTATTCAAAATGTCATAAACACTTGGGCTGGCAAACTGAAAATTATTTTTAAATCTGGAGGGAAAAGAGTCTGTTTCTATACAGCTAAGGAATATATGAGAAATAATTTTACTGAGGGGCAATCATTTCCTGGATTTTTTTGTTTCTCTGACGTATTTCTGATTTTGTCAGCCTCTTGTTCAGATAATTCATCTCTCAAAAAATCAGCAGAGCTGTGGATAAGGAAAGAGCATAACCAATCCTTCCTTTGCTGGATAAATCTGCCCTGATTCGTGAGTAAGTAGTTATCAGAATGATTTTTCTTGTGAATTGTTTAGACTCCCGTTCTTTTTCCAAACCCTTCATTCCCATGCAAATCACAGACATGCTTTTGTTTACACTGAAACCGGTGAGATAAGGGATAACATCATAATTTTCAAGATGGTCCAAACCCTATTTTGACTTTTATTGGGGAAAAAAATCCACAGTAGAAATACGAAATTTTAGAACAAATTTTTAAAGAGTATGACATGAGGCAGCAGGACAAACTTCACTTTGGAATGTCCTTCAGCAGCAACTCACTTGTTCTTATTTGTTTCCTGGCAACTCAGAAAAGCACACCCAGTGGATTCTCTGGAACGTTGAACATGAGGATCACTGCTTCCTTCTTAAGTGGCTGGTGTCCTGATGCTTTTGGTACTGACTTGCAGCTCTCTCGTTGAATTTAATACTTCTTTTTACTAATCAGAAGAGGTCTCCTGTGGAACACCAGGTACTCACAAGGCATATAACCTTTCCTGAACAAGGCACGTCTCCAGTAAATTATTTTGAGTGTCTGCCAGAACATCTTTCTGTAGTAGATGCACTGATGATGTGGCAAATTAACACCAGTTATTAAATATCAGACCATTAATACTGATTGATTTAGTAAAGAAATAACTTTCTGCTACTTTTCTAGAAATGTGATTTTCAGATACAGAATTATTTAGTATGTCTCAGGGTTATGATTTCTATTAAGCTGGGAGCTTAATTTCTGATTTATGTTTTCTGAGCCCATTTTTGTTGGTGATATCCTGTGTGATTCTCAATTTCTTCAGCTGACTGTGTGAGGTGGCACTTCATTGATTTTGTGCTTTGAAAGGAGTGCTACCCCAGGAGTCTTCCTGAGACTGTGATGGAAGCAGGGAAGGGTTGTAGAGAGTAAGGTGGTTGGATGCACATACTGGGATGCTCCAAACTGAGCGTCCTTTTTCTGCTCTAATATTTGGCTCTAGACCTTTCAGCTGTTCTGCTGCCCTGGCACCACACTCCAGAAAATGCATGGGCATTTTGGCTATAATAATATCTAATGAGAACTATAGAAGGACTAAATAGATTCACTCTGAACTTTTGGGATCATTCACTGTGGCAGAGAGTGAGGACCCCAGGGGGATTGAGCTGTTCTTCTTCTTCTGGTTTTCATAGGAACTACCTGTGTAAAGAGCTAATCAGGGTACAAACACCAGAATTAAAATTCTCTAGTATGCACACCTTTTGAGACACTAAAAATAATTCTGATTAAACACATAGATAGCTTTCTGTCACTTTAGTGTGCTTTTAGTCGATAGACAAATTTGGATGGGTTGTTTAACTTCTCAATTTTTCCAATTAATGTTGTCCCCAAACACTCAGCTCTCAGCTAGCACTTCCATTGACAGCATTGCCAGGTAGGGCTGCAGGGCAAGGACTGATAGCAAAGATCTTAGTACAAGACAAATTCATTAGACAAGCTAAATAATTTAGGCACATTTGAAAAGCAAATGAATGTAGGGGTGTTCCCTTATGATTATTGCTCACATAGATTTTTTTTAAGAGGAAAAACATAAATTAATAAAGGCAAGAATGTTTTTAATGACAATATTAGTGGCTGCCCTGTGGCTATTAAGACATGCACTCATTGTAAACTATATTGATTTTTCCATCAGATAAAATTCTTTGGTTAAATTGTTGTTTGCAGCTATAATCCAGACTGGCTGTTTTGGTCGTTATCACGATAAAATGTGGTCAGAAAGTTTTTCATTGGAGCAGTGACCACATATTTTCAAAAAGACTCCTTAAGAGCATGAAGGAGGGTCAGGTGCAGTCTATAAGTGCAATAGTTACCATTTTTGTGGAGGCAATGTTGCCATTGATTAGTGGAATAGGTTACAGTCTCAGAAATTCTGTTTTATCTAAGAACTACCAGTTCTTTGCATCAGGCACTCTGTGAATCTACTGCCTTTGCAAACTGAATGCCTGACCCAGTGAACATTCATATGTCAAGTTTCACAGAGTACATCCAAAACTTTTGCATATGTACATGAAGAGTTTGCCCATTTACAAGAGAAGAGCCTCAGCCTTGGCAGTTTGCTGCTACTTTGTTCAGGAGGAAATGCTCAGTTAAGACACAGAAGGTTTGTTCTGCCCATCTGTGGCCCTGATTTTTACTTGAAAGTGTTATATGAATAAAGATATATGTTTAGAGATTTACAGGACATATATGAATGACTAGAAAAACTCTCAATTTTAAGAAAAATAAAGAGAAGCTGAAAGATGTGAATGCAAAAAGCCTTTTCCACATTATTCTCCATAACCAGCCCATACAGCTCAAGAACAAGTTTTCTTATGCTGTTTTGAGCCGGAACATTAAAATTTATAATGGTTGCTCTAAACTGACCCTAAAATATTTTGCTGGATGCCTTTACCTTGTACATGTCACCATTTTTTATCAGCCATAAATAATTTGACTTATGGTTTATGATTTGCTCATCCTGTTTCAGGGACAGAGTCATCTAAAGCTTTCTACCATTTCAATTCTCAGACCATCTGAGGTCTTCAAACCCTTTCCTTTACTGCTGAAGCAGGAAGAAGAAATCAAAATCCAGCCCTGTGGGAAAGAATGTAGCCCTAATTGGACTTAGTGCATGGGCAATAATCTTTTTCCTGAAACAGTATTTTTGCTGTATTTCACTGCAAACCTCATGTTGCAACACAGTGGAAGTTTGTGGTGCCCTTTGGGTGCAAAGAGTCCTATGGGATCCAAGACACATCTTGCAAGACATTGATTCATTTTGTTGCACAGGGATGCCAAAAACTGCCTGAAATACCATTAAATGAATTACACTAAAATAAAACTTCTGGCTTTCAGAAATCATTCAGTAACGGAGGTGGCACGTTCTGTTCTCAAGATTTCTGTTTTCATATGAATCATGTGAGGCAGAGCAGAACTCTTCATCAGATCTTCAGAGAAATTCAGAAATGCTTCAATAGGAATATGGAGCTCCTTTTCTGCAGATCTCTGCAATTTAAGGCTGCTTTTCTTCCCCTTCCTTTTGGTCTTTGAAGGGCTAGGGACCTGTAGGAGAGGACTGAGCATTTCAGATTTTTTAAGGGGCAGCTCCCAGCAATTTCTATCTTGAATGACTTCTCAGCTTTCAAGAATAGAGTCTGGTATTGCCTAAATTACAGCTATTCCTGGCTAGGAGCAGAGCAATGGTTGGTGGCATGGCTTGGGGCCAGGGCACAGAGTGAAACAGTGACTGGTGCACAAGAAATTCTCTGTCACCCTGCACCAACCATCCATGCACACAACACACCCATGAAGACTAAGTGTAGTGACAAAAGAATCCTGCCATATGGCTTTAGTCCTTCCTTTCTTATTGCCTTCTTGGATCACTCAGTCATCAGAATTTAAAAAATACTTAAATATTTCCCTTTTTTAGATGCCAAACTACTTTGGAAAATTTAGCTATTAAATCAAGATTCCTTAATCCAAGCTTTGGGAGAAAATATACTTGATGTTTTTGTAGGTAGGCATCCCAATTCTACAGTAATAGAGGTCGTATATGTATTGAAAAGGAAGCAGTACCACCACTTTTGGTGCTCTTACAGACCTGGCCTACCAGGAGAATAAATGAGAATCAATGTATAAAGTCAGGAAGAGCTGCTTGAGAGTTTGCTGAGCAGACATGTCTTTTTTGATAAATTCTTCATGTCAAATGCCAACAAGCTTAAAAAAGGAACAAGTGCTGTAATTGTGATATCCTGTTCAGGTTACACTACCCTCAGGGAAACTGCTACTAATGACTGAATTAATTAACGAGAAATTGTTTTATGTGTTACAGAATTTAAACCAGCCCCCTGCCCCAGTTTCCCTGTCTGCTTACTTTTGCAACAGTGTGAACAAAGAAGCCATTTGCCAATGCTTTGTTAACCTGTTACTC
>WAAE01031714.1:0-14218 GCA_013400495.1 Nicator chloris | reverse complement strand
ATGCTCTCAGGCACGTGGTGTGAGTCTGGGGGTGTCCTGCATAGATCCAGGAGCTGGACCCAATAATACTGATGAGTTCCTTCCAAATCAGCATATTCTACCTTTCTACAAGTCTATCATATTATTTTACTAATCTTTTAGTGATCACTAGGATAGCCAGCCTGAGCAAGTTTTTTTAATTTATATAGAATGTAAATAAAAGCACCAAAAAGGAGACAACATAAACAACTCATGTCAGATAACTGTTTTCTTAGTTCATTAAAAAAAAAAAAAAACCAAACCAAAACAAAACCATTGCCTTTCTTTCTTATTAGGTGGTGGCACATGAATATTCCAGCAAATGACAATGGGAAAAAAAGCATAATTCCCAAACATGTTTGATTAAAAGTCGGATGGTTTTTTGCTCATCCTCCCTTAAAACCTCATAGCATGTACGAACAGAAGAGCAACCCACACAGCTCCAATACTAGAGTATAAACTAGAAATGGACACAAACAATACACAAAGACTATCTCTTGTAAAATCTCCATTATCTTTCTCCTTAGTGACATAACGCATAAAATCTTCAAGTAGCATTTAACTAAATCTATAAGTGCTCCAACATAAATGTAGACAGGCAGAAATCAGAT
The DNA here is from genome assembly GCA_013400495.1 of Nicator chloris. Lineage (NCBI taxonomy): Eukaryota > Metazoa > Chordata > Aves > Passeriformes > Pycnonotidae > Nicator > Nicator chloris. Next base: position 13,589 of record WAAE01031714.1, on the reverse strand, counting down.
ATTTGCCAAGATCCACTACAAAGGGAGGCTGCAAAATTGCTGTAATTGAAGCCAAGCAAGGCCAGACTTGACATCCATCTATTAAGATCAATTAAGAATAATTAAATCATGATGCATGGTGGAGTAGATTAACTCTTCCAACCAGGTGATAATAACATCATTTCCCCTTTAGCTCAAACAGCCAATGTTGTGGATCTGTTTTCATCAGGAAAGAAAATTGATTATGTGAACCCACAATATTCTTTGATGTATTCAAATTTATTTGCAAAGAAATACTCAGTCTTTTTGGTTTGAAAAAATAAAAATAAAAAATGGCAGGCAGTTTTCTTGCACACAAATCTCCAAGTCTGCCTTTGGGGCGTGTTTGGGGTGTTTTTTCAAAGAAGAAAGGGTGCACACATTCCTCCTGCTTGCTGACACAGACATACAGAGTTGTTTTTTTATTTTTCAGGTGCCTTCAGGTTCACTCAGGTGAACACTGTCTCTCCTGCACACAGTTTGTCAGCTACTCCCCACCATGCAACTTTAGACAATGAAATAACCTTACATCTGAACAGCAGACTACCAAGCAGGAACATTCGAGCTGGTGAGTTGTCGTTATGCAGTGCTAAGTGAGTGCACAAGGTTGTGCTGACAGCACGGTCATGTTCACTACCAAACTCTAGCTGGGTGTCTGAAATCTGCTTCATGGGGCTGTCTCTTGCAAAACTTCTTGGGTTTGGTTACATGTTAAAAAGGAATCCACCTTCCTCCCATTTACAGGGAACAGGGAGTGTTCATATGGGCTTTAACATATTCATCTTCTCTTCACAAGACCAAAAACTTAATAATGGCAGATATTAATGGTTTGTATAATAAGAGTGAATAGAGAACTGCATTATTAAAGGAAAATATTGGTGCTTAGGCTTGATGGGTGGGGAGAAGTCTAAGATACAGTAGTTACAGCTTCTGTTTCAGTCTCCAGAATAGACTCCAACAAAATGACAGCAAATTACTTTAATCTCTCTGAGCTTTTGTGCCCATAGATCAAACAAACAGAATAATATTACACCTTTTGCAGAGACTGAACCTATGGCTACTCTTAATTAGTATTTGGTATTAATCTGATTCAAGACTTAAGGAAATCAATCAAATTATTTCTACTGACTTTCCCAACAAATTAATGATATTTTTATACACCAAGTAATACATTTTTTTTCTTTTTCTGTGAGGGGGAGTAAATGGTGTGCTTCCTGTCAAGTGAAACAGGTAATAGATGCTGTACAGATGCAGTGAGAGGAGACAGGGCAGGGTTTGGGAGGGTTGAGGAACCAGAGGAAATGCTAGATACAATATTAATTGTAAAAATCACCTTTTAAAATTAGATATTTTCCAAATCATATGACGATGCGTTCAAAGCGTAAGAGAATTGATTAGGAAAATATAATGGGCACATTATGTGCTAAAAAGTATAGACTGGTAGATAGATAAGCTTTGAGCAAAAAACATCCTTTCTACTTGCTCTCTACCCCTCCTCCAGCAGGGCTCAGTTCTGTACGATTTGAACAACATTAATTTTCTGGTTCTTCAGTTGATATTTAGCTAGGTCTTGTGAATGCAAATTACAAAAAGACCCAAATTACAAAAAGAATGTCCTATAAAATCTACTGTCTACAGTACTCTGGAAAGTTCATTATGGAAGTAATCCTGCATTTTTCATTCAATGTAATATTTAAGGATGCTTATCTGAATGTTTTTTCCCAGTATACCTAGTCATCAAAACTCAGGTGAAATGTGTGCAATCACCTCTGCATATGAACATTTCTACTGAACAGGATTTAATGTGCTGAAATTACTGTCATACACAATTGTTTCCTGAATCAGAGAAGAAGTAAAATAATGCCTCACACACAAAACAAAGCTAATCAATTTTGAATAGTTCCTGACCATCAGCCTTCCTCACAAGCCCAAGAGTGTTCTTTTGTGCCTTAAAAAGCGTACAAAATGTGCTCTGGTCGAGTTTGAAGTTAATGAGGTCTTATTGTTCTGTAAAACTGAAACAAATTAAGAGACTGAAGAAAAATCACACAGGAAAGCAAAATTTCTAACAAAAATTGCATGCAGAAACCCTATGAATATATCAATGAATATCAAACATACCAGTAACTCAGGCTTTTTATTTCTTTTTTTTTCTTTCTAATTAATAACTACTACCTATATTCCAGAAGTTAGGAAGATGAAACAAAGTCACATGAATTTCTTCAGAACTGTAAAATCAGTCGGAGGTTGAGCAGCATGCTGCCTGTCAGTGCTACTAGATAAAGCCTGGTATTAAGAAATAGCAGCACAGTAGAAGAGAGATTGTTTCAATTTTGTTTTCTTTCAGGTTACAGGGAGTGACTGGAGGATATGTAATGCTCTGTATACATTCTCCATTGATGTAAACTTGAGAAAGTGTGTCTGTTTTAGACTGGCATGGAACATCCATATTAGAATTTAAGGGTAGGAGGGCAAATGGTATTTGTTCCCTGATTATTAGCTTTTCATAGACACTGAAGCCATTTCCAAGTTGCATGTCTATTTTATTTAAGAAAAAAAAATCTAGAAAATCTTTATAATCAAAATACACATTGCGCTAGCACCTTGTTGAAATTCAAGTGCTTTACATTGTGTTGGAGACACAAGATAAGTAAATTTCCATTTTATTATATGGAGAAGTGAAAGATTGGAAGCAACTTTTTAAAAGGCATAACCTTTTATTTCTGTCTCAGACATTAATTACAACAAGAATATGGTTGAGAGTCCTGTGGCCTTCCTGTTGGTAAAGTAGAAAGCAAAAGTAAATACTGCTGCTGGAGAGAGCTTGTCATCTGCTGGAAGCAAGCAGAAAGAAATAGTCAAATGCAACAGATGAATACTACATTCAGATACCCTAATGATAGGCATTATTAATCAAACAGGATTTTAAAACAGTAGCAAAGAAGTAATAAATAGAATTTCTTTCTGAAATTCATAACTTTGCTCTCTTAACTTTACTGGGTTAAGAACTACTCCAGTGCTCATGAATACATGTTTTGATTTTTATAAAGACTCCTGGCAGATTGAGTCCTTTTAGAACATTGTTTGTTAGCTCATATACCACTGTTTTTTAAGCTGAGAAAGAGACTGAAGGAGAAATCTGCATGCATGCACCATTCTTTAACTGTGTACTCAGAGGCAAGGAAAACCTAGTGATCATACTCCAAGGAAGGAAAGATTAGTCTGTGGATCATATTGACTATATTGTCATGATCAATAATAGCTTTGCCTGTCTGCAAAATGTATACAAACAAATATGGCATAAACACTGTTAAATAAAAGGCTGCTGCATTAAATAATATGACCTTGCTACTTTTTAGCTGCAGTGTTAGAGTACAAACTTATTTTAATTAGCAGTCAGCAACCAGACTGTAACTTCACTGAAGGAGCGTTGAAGAATCACTGCCTATTAACAACCCAGCGGTAAGTAAGCCAGTACAAATACTTATAACCAAATAGTGCACATTTCAGGAGTGGAGAGGATTAGCTATTGGGCACACAACACAGTGGAGGAAATTGCTTTATTCCCAGTACTGCTGGGTACCAGGAGGCAATCACTATGCCTCTAGCCCATTAACAGCATTCGGAGTGTTGCTTCCCATAGAAGGGGTTATTGGCTAACCACTGGGTGACCAATTAAAAGCTATGAATAAGTCCCAAACCAAACAGCATGAGGCCTGTTTGTGGCACAGTGGTATCATTACTAAAGTGAAAAACTTGATGAGAAAGGAGCATATTTAATTATAGAACTATACAAATGGCTAATTAGGACTATAAAGTGAAATGAATGACTTTCCAGTGGATTTTTGAACGTTACTGATAACTGCTCAGCTTCTTTGGAGACCATGAAAGTGATCTACAGTGCTAGCCTGCATGTTATAGTAATGAATGGATCTTCATTACTGGGGACATGTTTGACCTGGTTGCTCAGGTAGCATGGGCAGTCCTCAATTCTGCTCCCTGCAAGGGTTCTGGTGCAGTCCCTGGTCTGCTGTGAGCTTCACTTGCTTTCACCCCATTCTCACAGGTTTAGAGGCAAAAGCATTACCTGCAATTGAAAGCCCCTCTCACTTTGAAGTCAAGTGTCTCACTAATTTTGCAGAAGCTTAGACTCATGCTTGGATTTGGCCTTTAAAATCACTAATGGGTTTAAAAAAAAATCTTTCCCCTTCATATCCCTCCCCAGGATCTTACAAACTCCTGCACCTGTACCAGTTATTTTAATCTTTACTGCACAAAGTAGAGATTCCTTTAAATTACTTAGTCTAGCTTCCAAAAGAGACCCCAGAGCCCAATGATTTCTTAATGAGTAGTGAACTTTTCATTTCTTCGCTACATGTATCCTCAAAATGAGGAGAGGGATGTTTCTACTTCACAAAAATAAAGAGACCTGATTTTTTAACTGAGCTTTTTTCCAGCTGTGTAAGCACTCTGAGGCCTAGAGAGGATGCTTATCCAGGCAAACAACCCATGCAATTATTTATTGACTCGATTAGTGGCAACAGGAAAAAGAGAGACTGAATTTTAGTTAGTGTGGTGGGCATATTCTACAGTTGCATAAATAATATGTGTTACAGTATATCCATACCACACAAAGCAGTAGACAGAGCAAAGCCTGGCCATCGGAGTTGCTCAGCGCTGACAAAAACCCTTGCAAATAATAGTCGTGTGCAATTTTAGTTGTACAAGGGTTGTGCTGGCATTTGTTTAGACAGTGTCCCTAAATTCACTGACGATGGGGGTCTTGCACATTCAACGTACACGAAGACCATGGAAGGCCTGGGAGAAGCTGGTGGACACCAGGAACTGAACTCAGTTTTACTTTTGGTGAGCTTTGTCTGCATTTCTCAGTCTGCAAAAGAAAATTGTCTCTCCTTCCTGAATACCAGCCTTTTTCACCCTAAATGGCCGATGCTAAAGGCTTGAAAGATTTAACATCACTCTCAATGCTTTACGGCCTCATTTTCATTACATCCATTATCATAGCACACCAACTTTTCTGTCATAACATGCAGAAATTAATGCAGGCCCTTGTTGAGAAATGGAAAATAAATTAATGTTTCCAATAAATAACAATCTCAATTAGATCAACTGGCTTAAGATGCCTTTCTGCCCTAATCAAGTCATGAGACTCCGTGAGTCCTATTGTGATTTTACAATGCACCATGGAGATGACAAAATGCTTCACTGAGGCTTAATTTGAAAGTTTGGCTAACCCATCCTTTGAATCTATTTCAATGTGACATAAATTACTTTCTTAACTTTGATACCTCATGAAATATGAAAGTAAGTCTAATTGGGGTTGGTGTTTTACTTTTTGGGGAAGTTTTTTTTTCCTTTTTGTGTGGGGTGGTTCGTTGGGTCTTTTTTTGTTCTGTTTTTTTCACCAAGGCAAAACTTGCCAACAGATGGTTGTGGATCTGCTGTTTTATAAGCCTATAAAAGACAGCGATCTCAGCAAAAGGAGACCTTCTGGCTTTACCTACAGTGTCCAAAGCCCTTGTCTCAAGAATTAAGGGACTTCTCAAAAGCAGCAGCAAATTATCATCAGAACCCATAGGATGCACATATCACTACAAACAGCAACTTCTAGGATATTTCAGATTCTGAGTTTTTTCCCTGAAAAATCTACCATGTTGTTATCTGCAAAAAATTGTAGAAAATCATTATTTATAGGGAAAGGATATAAAGAATATATTTCTTTGCAAATTTTATATGAAGTAAATCATAAAGCTGGCACATGATTTATTAGTACATGACGATATTGGACAGAGAAGTACCAGAAAAAAAATTATTATGAATCTCTCAATACTCTTCTGAATCTCATGTCTATCCACAGACACTTATATTACAAATGCTTATATTAGTGAAAAAGGTCCTTTTCATAGAACCAAGTTATTTTCTCCATATTTTACTTCTGACCACAAGATAATGCTGCAAGAATATTTTGCACACTAATCATAGTGCTATCACACTATGCAGCAGAAATCACTATAAACATTTTTCATCTTCAACCTCAAACGGTAGCAAAAGATCCATCTTCAGGGATGAAATACGGTTTACAAATATTTCTTCTATTGATTTCATTTATTAATTGATATGCAGTGAAAAGCAGACAATAAAGATGTGAAGTAACTAAAATTCAGAGAAAGTGTGGGAATATTTCACCTTATCATCAACACAGGAAACACTATTCTAGTAGTGTGACTGTGATCGAGGGAAGAGGTGTACAAAATGGCTCTTTAAAAATCACAATTCTAGCTATGGTGTGCAACATACTTTATTTCTTCCTAAAGAAAAATCAAAACTATGAGTTGTTCTAAATGTTCTCATTAACTTTTCATTGCTATTATAGTCCAGTAGTCTATAGCTACGCCAGTCATTGACAAAAAGTTGCTATGACTGTATTCTGGCATGGACTGTACCATTTCACACTATCCGAAAATGGTCATTTTTATTATGAGACTAAAAAGGGTTCCTTTTTATGCTGAACAACTGTAGTAACAGAAGAGATTGTACACAAATTCAGTATAAATTCTTAAAAGCAGCAAGGGCAGCAAGTATAGGAATATGATTTATTGTTCTACATTAATCTGAACGCCTAGACATTTACTGGTCTGGTATCATGCAGAAGTTAATTTATTAGAGAACTGAAGCAAAAAACTCCATTCAATGCCTAAGTAAATGCCTTGTTGTCTGGATAAATTAAAGTTAGCTAAGTTAATATTCAAAGGATAGAAAGCTGTATATTGACCACCCATGGATCCAGCAATGAGACGGTTGTTGCAATTTCAGTGTTTATTGGTCAAGGCAATGATTGTGGTCTTGATCCATTGAGGCTGGGATAAACCCACAAAACACAAAGTTCAGTGTGTTAATTTCTGCTCAGGCTGGGTGTGAACACCCAAGTACCTTCCCTGGAGTGGGGAGTTCTACACTGTGTGATTTAATGCTCTGGGTCATGAGGCACTCTGAGGGTCTCTTACAGCCTCTGACATCAGCATAGTTGACCCAATTATGCCCATGAGAAGGGATGAATTCCTTCAGGCCAACTGTTGATGTGTCAGTACTTCCCAGGGGAAGTTTTCACACCTGAGCCAGTTATATAAGGGAGGACAGTGACACGACACCAGCTTGTTGCCTCTGGTGCTGGGTGTGCTACCCCTCTGCACCAAGGCAGTTGTGTTGCATATCTTCAGAAAAGCACCCACTGCTTTTGCAAATGGCCAAGGGGTTTGAGTCATTAGTTATTTACATTCCAGTCTCCTACACTTGCTAGCCTCTTGCATATTCAAGCTGAACACAACATTTGATAAAGGTTTTCTTGAACAAAGGCTGATAGACCAAATTGGATCCTAATTTAGGGAAAGGTAGATTGCCACAAATTGTAAATTTTGCCTTTGTGTTTCTCTTGCTTCATATGATGAAAATACTTGCCACTATAGTCCTATGCAGTTGAATAGCCCAATCTATATACTAGTCTTTTAATTTACCATGTTTGTCAATATTCTATTCTTTAATTTGAGTGGAAGGGATGGCAAATATGCAGTTTCTTTCTGAAGAACATTCATGTAAACTGAGCCTCCTATGTTGAAACAATGCAAAAATGATGTGGCTAAGCTGACATACAGCAAAAAATTGAAATTCCCTCTCCCCCAAAATGCAGTGTGGTGGGTTGGCCTTGGTTATCTTCCAGGTGCACCACCAAGATACATTATCAATCCCTTCCTGGACAGAGAGAAAAACATGAAGACAGGCTCTGGGGCTGAGATAAAGACAGGGAGAGATCAGTCCCTTTTTACTGTCATAGGCAAAACAGATTCAACTTAGGGAATATAATATAATTTATTGCTAATCAAATCAAATTAGGAAAATAAGAAACAGGAATAAATATTATAGCACCTTTTCCCCACCCCTCCCTTCTTTCTGGACTCAACTTCACCCCAAATTCTCTACTTCTTCTCGCTCCAGTGCTAGACACGGAACGGGAGCAGCAGTCTCTTCACCACACATTGTCTCTGCCACTCCCTCCTTACTCTCTTGTTCTGACCAAGTGTCAGGTTCCTCCTACACCAAATAGTCTTCCATGAACCTCTTTAATGTGAGTCCTTTCCACAGGCCACAGTTCTTCACAAACTTCCTCAGCATGTGTACCTTCCACGGGTACAGTCCTTCAGGCACAGCCTGCTCTAGTGTGACTCCTCATGAGACAAGTCCTGCCAGCCAACCTGCCCCTCTCTGGGCTCCTTTCTCCACAGGACCCCAGATGCTAACAGGAGCGTGCTCCAGCATGGGCTTCCGGCAGGGTCATAGCTCCTTTAGGCATCCTTCTGCTTTGGGGTCCTGTATGGGCTGCCTCACCATGGTCCTGTACGGACCTCTGCATCCCCAAGGAGCTCCATGGGCTGCCCCACCATGGTCTTCACCACAGGCTGCAGGGGGAATCTCTGCCTTGGCACCTGGAGCACTTCCTGCCACTCATTCTCCGCTGACCCTGGTGTCTGAGGAGTCCTTTCGCTCACATGTTCTCTCTCCTTTTTCAGAGTTGCTGTTGTGCAGGTCCTTTTTCCCTTCTTAAGTACTTTATCCCAGAGGTGTTACCACTATTCCTGACTGACTGACAGCCTTGACCAGACGTGGGGCTGTCTTGGACCCAGCTGGTGCTGGTCCTCTCTGATATGAGGGGATGCATCTGGCATCTTGTTACAGCAGCCACTCCTGTAGAAGCCACCTCCATTGCCTAAACCATGCACATAAACCATGCACGAATATACAGAGCTGTTTTCAGCCAGCAAAAACCAATGGAGGTTATAATCTTGAGAGGAATGGAGAGGCTTCTGGAAAGAGACATGAATAAACACCCAGCAATTGCCAAATTCCTGTAAATGGGTTTAATTTTTGGGAAATACAAAAGAAATTACAATGCAAAAACCTAGTATTATAGGAATCCATGTTGATCGAAATATTGGAATGTTGGGAACAAAATAAATGAAACAGACATCATCCTTAGAAGCTTAGTTTACACAAGGATTTCTTGTGTGGGCTTTTGCTGCTGAATAGGTGGACGAGAGATTGCTGATAAAATAAATCACTGAAGCACTAGACCTCTATGTCTGAGCCCTGTTGAGAACTGAGAAATGGCAGCTTGGACACATTTAATATACTAATGCAACTAGATGTCTTCTGGACAGAAACATGATCAAGCCTGTACACCTTGAAGTGGAAGTTCACAACTCTTTTGGACAGTGTCAGCAAAACATGGAAGATTTTTGACATATTTAAAATTGTGAAGTTACCTCTTTGTCTGATGACATTAGCTCCCACAGAATAATGAAATATCTTGATTCTTAGCTAAATGGCTGCCTACGTCTGACTTCTTGTCTGTTTCGTTGGTTGTGGTTTTTTTGACCTAAAATTATCCAAGATTACTTTAGGAAGATGGTTAGCAACAATTTTCTGTCCATAAATGAGCATTTAATAGAAGACATTTATGAAATGGTTTATACTTTTGAATTGATTACAAATGCTTTTTACCTGTACCCGAGGCCTCTTTAAAAAAAAAATGTACATCATACTCATTGCCTTTATTATTGATTTCCCTTTTCTCTTAATATGCTGAAGAATGAATTTTTATTCTTTTTCCAGAAATATGCTTATGGTATTAAAGATGCAGACCAAATGCATCTTTAATACTGAGGAGGAATTACAAAATACAGCTGGCCTTCATGTCAAACTACTGTGGTTCTCATAAATGTACTACTATGTGATAACCAAAATGTTTCTTTCAAACAAATTCAAATTATTATAATGAATTTTCAGTTAGGTCTTCAAGGCATCTTTCAGCATCTTTCTCTGTTGATTTTCTTTGGAGGTGGTAGTTTTCTCATATGGTTCATTTTCTAACATCAGCCAGAAATCATCTTCAGTAGTAAGAGAGGGAAGGAGTCTTCAAAGACAAGCACAACACCTTTCCACACCTGTGTGTATACAAGCTCCTGCAAACTATGCTCAGTGATTGACATCTTCCTTTCCTTACTATGCTGTCTTGTCAGAAGTGATGAAAAACTGCTGTGTGGTTTTTTTTTATTTCCTTTGAAAATCTAATTTTGCCTTTAAACTGTAAGTAGCTAGTGACTTGTACAGTCAACTTGGAGTATCCCATCTAATATGTTTACAGGTCAACCTGAGAATAACGACTGTGACTTGTAAGGTAAACTGAATAGCAAGGGTGACAAAAGTGAGATTTCCATCAGTTTACTGTTGTCTCAATTTTCACAATGATTACATGAGAAATGCTTTAGGTTTTGGCCTTTAAAAGTATCAAAGATCCTTGTTTCTTATAGAGAGAAATATGAAATGTGTTTTAATATTTGATCTAATTTTGGAAAATATTTTTATGCCATTTCATGTCAAATAAATATTCATTTTGGTGTTAATACAATGCTGTTTCATGAAAGAGTAATGTTGGCATATTGCCTTTTCTTTTCGGATGGTGGTGGGTGAAATGGTGGTTTTTCATTCCTTGGCACCTGTGACAAGTGCAAATAAAAAAGTGGATTCATTTTGAAAATCAGGGCACTGATACTTTAAAGGGTAATTATTGTTCTGTCCAATTTTCACAGGAGTTGCTTGCTTTGGCCAATATTTCTGTTTTAGGGAAATACTGACATTACTGTCAAAATATTTGGCATTTGACAGCCAGAAAAAAAAGGACAAGGTATCATTTCCCCCTTACATTTTCACTGATAGAGTTATTTCATCATATATCTTTATTTTTAACATCGTATTTGTCCCTAATATAGTGGTATTTCTTCATTACCTAGCCATGAAATAATGCTAGTGGCCTAACTGACATTGGGATAACCACGAACAAGGAAGTAGTAGGGTTTTCGTTCTTTTTAAAGGCAGCTTCAGGGACTCTGGTAACCTAAAACAAAGAAAAAATTACCTCTGAAAAAGAAAAGAGACAATTTCAAGATACTATGCCAGCTAAGGGAAGTTTAATGGCAGTCCATACATTCACAAAGAAATTTAATTTTCTGTGACCTCAAATCAAGGCCAGAAGTTAGGGCTTCTGGCCTGGAAAAATGAGTTTTTTGTAACTGTGAAAAAACACTTTATCCTTTGCTATACAGTGAGGGTCTGACCTGCCTTCAAATGGCAAGGGTTACCTCCAACTCAGTGCAGAAAACAGTATGGTTGGAAAAATTCCAGGTAGAAGAAACAAAATTGATCCCACAGGTGAGTCCTTAGGAGTTCTGAGACTTCCAGGCATTACAAGATTGTTCTCATATGGAGTATGGGCAATTAATTCAGGAACTTTATTCAAATTTAAGAAATCTGCACTTTCTGACTCCTAAAGGAAAAGTGAAGGACCTGCACTGCTTTAAATGAGGTTGAAGGATTGTGGGGCAAGAATAGGGAACCAGTGAGCAAAAGCACTGAGAGTATTCCTTGTTCTCACAAAACTTAGAATCTTTCTGTTGCTTCTCAAAAAAACGTTGGTATAAGTATTGTGGGGATACTTTATTTACATTAAACATTCTGGTATGGACAAGCGGTTCTGTAGAATAGGTCTCAGTAACAAGGCCCTCAGGCATCTGTAACAAGTATCAGCAAAGGTGCTGCTTTCCTTTGAATCCATGTATTGGGGGATTACACTGGATAACAATGGCCTATCATGGCCTGTGGACTAGGTCAAAGGCATCCACAACACTTCTTTCAGCCTGAACTCCAGAAAAAAGAATTTAATTTGCTTTAGCTATCAGCCAAGACTGGTTAAACTCATACTTTCTTTGCAGACAGTGGAAGCAAGAGACAGCCAAAAGGTCACTGGACAAGGCACAATATTTTCATCAAAGTCACACTTGGAAACCACTGTAAACAAAAATGCCTCACCTGTGATTTTCCTCCGTGCTTATGACAATAGGATCTTGCATGCAAATAATGAAAGCCGTAAAACAAAGTAAAATTAATGGACCTTCTTCAACATGTGGCAGTCTTCAGGATTATAATACTGGATGGCTTCTTGGGAAATACGTGACAAAAACAACACTTGTAGAATTGGTTTGCCAGGAAGCCAATGCACTTAGGATGCAGGCAATAGTTACGTGTGCAATTAGAGCAGTTAGTCACAGCAAATTTGTCATGAGTTAAGTTATGAAAGGTTTTGTCCCCCGAAAACATAAATTTGATGAAGGTCTGGAGTAGTACAATTATATTAAGGTCTTCACGTACATTGTGCAAGTAATTGCTGGCTAATGAGGAAGGTATGTTGCTTGTAATTGAAAGATTGCATCATCATTTGTTATTATTCTTGCCTGTTCTCCTGTTCTGTTTACCAGAATGCAAATGAAAAAGATATAAATCAATTAAAATAAAAATCATACAATGCCTGGCAAAATGCATAAATGCAAACAAAACTAACGTATCTGGAGAGGCTATATAACTTATAAAAATGAAGAAATATATTATTGCTCAGATGCAGTAGAAAGCATATTAAATACTGTCATAAATGTGAATTAAGTTAGGAAATTTGCATACATGATCATCTGTAAATTAGCATGTATAAAAGTAAAACGAACTCAATTTTGAAAGCTGTGATTTCCATAGTAAGAGCTGGTACTCTAGAGCTACACTGAAAACATCATTGCAACAGTAGACTCAAAACAGGAAAGGAGAGTGACAGCTGGAGTCCAAAGAAATGTAGTTAGTGTTTGTCAATATGGATGTCCTATTATTTTTTATGAACTGCCTTAGATCCTTAGGAAAGACCTGTTCTAGAACATAAGAATTTTTTATTTGGGTTATTATGTTAATATCAGGGGACATGCCTAGGAAACAAATATACCAAGTGGTATATGGTATATGCTTGTTCTGATACTCTCCCAAGAAAAAGGCATTAACTATGCTGCAGTCCTTAATTTCCATTTTGCCTGAGAAGAAAATGATTACCAGATGGCATGTGGCTATTTTTACATACTGTATGGCAACATTCCAGCTGATAATTATGACATTACATCAAGAGTCTATGTTTTGTGTTATGAATATTTGGCACTTAGCTTAATAATCACTCCTTAGAAGTGATTTCTTATCTCTCTTTTCTCCTCTGCCTTTCTCTCCTCTCTTCCCTTCTCTGCCTCTATCATGTTCAGCTGAGGCAGAAATAAAATTCAGGAAACTATCTGAGAAAGCAATAATTTTTTATGGAGTCTATACTTAAGACAGGAATACCTGACAACTTGCAACTAAAAATCTCTTCCATTAAACACTTCTCACTTCCAGAAATTGTATAATTTCTGGGTTTAAATTATTAATTTCTTTTTTGATATCTTAGACTCCATCAGGGGTAAATCAGGAGAAATTCTCATTCGTTGAACATCAGTAGAGCCTCACTCTTCAGCAGTGAATTTGCTGCTTATGCTTTCAGGTCTGCCATATGACAACCGTGTCACAGCATTCACTCACCTATTTTATTAGCTATTTCACTTTAAAATCTCCAGGGAGGTTGTGTGAGAGAGGGAGAAAGTGAG
>WAAE01031711.1:0-10999 GCA_013400495.1 Nicator chloris | reverse complement strand
TTTGGCAGTCATGTATTTTAACAAGGAGATCTTTCACTATTATTCTTAAAAATTAAACTTAAGTCCCAGTTCTGCTAAATAACTAGATATATTTTCCAAATTCTTGCATATTATATATGCTTGTGTGGTTGTGGGAGTTGATTTGGCACAAATAAAATTTATCTTCTTGTCTATATATACCCTCCAGTTCTGTTGTCAAACAAAAAAAAAAAATAAAATCAAAGTTTCACATTCAGAAGTATGGAAAAACAAAAGCTGACAATCTTGACTTTTTTTTTTAATTTCCTGACTTGAGCAATGAGACTGTATATTTTGGGTTTCCCTTGATAATGTGATCACAGATGCCTAATCCCCTTTGGGTTCCCCTATGACACATTAAATACCAAGCCAAACCAAACACACCTGTGGCTTTCAGTGCCTTTTATAGAGCTTTAAAAATAACCATAGGTATTCTTCATCTGAAATACACCAGAGCTACTCTTCCACTTAACTGTGGTGCAATGATCTGGAGGGTTAATGTACAGAAACAAGACCAAGTTTACCACCCAGAAACACCTAAATGGGAATTAGATTAATACCCTTGGAGAACTGGGACTTAAGGACCAGCATCCAAAAATTCTGCTGCAACCAAGGGGCTGACTAGCTGGAAAGACATAGATTAGTCAACACAGGGTAGTTAAGAACCATGAATATTATTTATCCATGAAAAAGAAAACCGTGATGTAGCAGAAGAAATAAATCAGTCGAGGTAGGGGATACTGGAGACATTGCATGAGGCCTGGATAAGCCCTTGGTGAAGCAAATTGCACAAATGTGCAGGATTTGTATTACCTGGGCTGAAGAAGGAATTAAACTGGAGCAGGTGCACGAAACACTTCAGATTAAGGGATTTGTTTTATGAATTTAAAGATTAGAAATGCATGGCTTGTTTAGCCTAGCTGACTAAAGGCTGGCAAAGAGAAAGTCAGAGCCAGGGTGATAAATTTCAGGGAAGTGCTATTCAGATGTATAACACTGGCAACAAAGACAAATGGATTACATATCTTTAACCAGTACTTACTGGAAATTAGTTTTCTGTTTATCAGAGACACAAGTTTCTAGCACTGCAAGGGTGGAGGGAGAGCAAAAATCCTTATTTTTAGGTTAGATCATGCTCAGTCCTGAGGTGATTTGCATAGCATGGAAAAGAGGTGGATTGGGTGAGTCAGGATGGGATTCTCCTGGTAGCCTGGTTCTATGATCCTGTTAAAGATGTGTGGTTAACTTCTGCCCATGTTGAAGCAGGTTGTGCACTTGAAAGGCTCCCCTAGTTTCATAGAGATGAAAATCTCAAGAACAATAACATGTAGAAAAGCACCTAGAAAAATCTACAGTATTTTGTGTGGGAGTCAAGAACAAGGAGGGTCCCTATTATTCTCTGTTACTTGTTCCAATTTAAATAACAAAGCCATAAAAGTGAATGTGGAAAAAAGCAATAAAACGATTAAGTAAATATTTCACAGGAGTCATTGAAAAGTTGTAGTTAATTGTAAAGGGTTTGGATCAGATCAGAGAATTTTGTTTTCCCGATGACTAAAGAAGAAAGGAAAGGTTGAGGTAAATAACCAGGTAGAAATAATGATGCACTTTAAAATTTCCACATGAATGAGTTGATCTGTTAATAGCTACTGCACTGTGCAGCTCCCCCTCGCTTCCCCCCCACTGTAATCAGCCTTTTGTCACATACCAGTGAAATCCATTAGCTGCAACTTCCTTATCAACTTCCAAGGCTTTCCAGCTACTAAGATATTTGCATATTTAACGATTCATTTGACTGATATCAACTCTCATTTACCAAGTGCTGGAGAAGAAAATCAAGGCAAAATGTGTAGAAGTTCTGTTTAAAAACAAAAAAGTACTGACAGCTCCTTTCAATAAACAGATTTATCTGAATTAATGGGATGGGGTAGACTTGGTAAAAAATCTGAGAAGCACCAACAACTATTGGACCCATATTTTAATTTGGATTGTGAATACAAGTGAAAGCTCTTCAGCATTTAAATCAGCTTCTAATTTCGCTCACTTTATTTATTTCACTTTTCTCTCTGCTACGTGCACCAAATTTCCTTCACTCCTGAATTATTTCAGCAGTGCTACTTTCTAGTACTTATGACATCACCACTACAATGCCAACATAAAAAATAAAACATCAGAAATCAAGAACAGGAGCAAGCTGATAAAGCCTTGGGAAGATTCTGTTTTGAAACAAATGTCATGGTAGTTTTACTGACAAAAGAGCCAATGGGGGAGTAATGCCTGACAGTCAAACAGAGGTTTTGCCAAGTGCATATTTAAAAACACACATGGATTTTGTATTGGGTCTTTAACATTCCACATTAACTGCTCTGCAGGCATGCTTCTGAAGAATGTGAAGTACATAAAAATGTCAAACATTGACTTATCGCTAATATTTTTGATGGCTTTCAACAGAAGTACATAGATTCACACACTTAAGACTTGCTACTTTAATAACTAACCTTGGAGAAAACCAAATTTATTTTTCTGCTTTAAAAATTTTCACAATCGATCTGTTACTCTGGCTTCTGCTAAGTGTGCAAAGTGACAAGAGGGAGATGGCCAGCCTCACTCTCTGAATGCTTTGGCACACAGCCTCCTGATCACTGCTGATGAAGCATTGCAGAATGCTGCAAAGAAATATCCAACAGCATAACCTCGTGCTAACTTGAAACTGATTTACCTTCCTTTGTTTCTGCTCACCCCATATATGAACTCCAGTTATATACAGTTTATGGGACATTGGCCATTTGTAACACCTTTGCTGGAAATATGGCATATTAACTGTTAATAACAAGGGTTAACAAGAGGATGCTGATGTTGCTGATTCACATATCTGGGAAGAAAGATTCAATATCTTCTTATTAGGAAAAATGTTAATCAGAGGTATCTGTGACAAAGTGAGATATTCTTTATCAAGTTTAGCTAAGCATCCTCATACACTCCACTAATTACAGGCACAGTATTTAAGGCTTCATTAAATTAATCCCAACCTCTTGGAATGGTAATTTTGAGTAAGCTTTACACCAGAAGTTTCATAGCAGAAATATACTTTTCAGAAATGTAACTGACTTCCTCTTCGACACCATTCATTTAAGATGATAAATCATTTGCTTTAAATGCATTATTTATAATAGCTTCAACATGCCTTTATCAATGTTGTTTAGACAATTTATATTTACATTACTGGGCAATTATGAACAAAAAGGCAGCTCAGAACATTATATTCTGTGGTGCACACAGGGCAAAATAAAAACAACTGCTACCTCAGGTTAAGCTGTATAACAAAAACAAGCTAATAGACAACAATGTATTTTCTTTCTGGCAGCACTAAAGGTATTTTATGCACTGTACACAGGGAGAATAACAAATATGAACACTAATGCAACAGAGCATTCAGACTATCACAGCACAACTCTGTGGAAGAGCTAATGCTCACGAATACCAGATTCAGGAACTAAAATTCATTGATGACACTGACTTGAAAGGTCCATGAATAGCATTCAGCAGCTCAGCTCAGTTATTGTAGATGTAAATGGAAATTTTGAAACTTGAAAACTCCACCCTGCATTAATTAAGCATTAAAGCTAAGTTGCATGACTAAAGTGATGAGTGGTTCAGAGAAGATAACCAGGAATTTTCTACTCAGTGTTTCTCATTCACAGTAACTCCACGGTATCACATGAAATGATGAAGCTGCAGGTTGTAAGCAAGCATACAGAAACATGTGAACTGTGTGCCTGAATCCACTATGTGTTCACCAGGCCAGATGCATTGAGGAGACTCAGGAAAACTGGAGAGGTTCACAAGAAAAAAAGCAGTCCAAACCACAGCCTGCCACAGGACATGGGAACTCGGGTTGTGCACATTTAGCTGTCCTTCAGAGAAGGCAGACCCATCTTAGCAAAGTGTGCTGCTGGGCTGACCAGAATACTGCTCTTCATGTGTGAAACCCTCAACAAAGAGCTAAAGAAGTTTTCAATATTTACATACCACAAGAGAAGTCCTCAAGTTTTGGGCTTTGTGACAAAAAACCGACAATTTTTGTAACCCCCCTCATCCTTAGACTAGTTTGTTTATCAGTCTGATGACAAAGTAATTCACATGAGTACCTTCCTCAAGAAGAACAAGTCCAAGTTGTGTAACAAACCACCCAACAATGAACGTGAATTATACACACTTCTCATGCAAATGTTTCCAGGGCTGGTAGGAAGAACAGAGACATGATTTGCTTTCCTGTTCTTGCACACATGAAGTTTTACCACCACTTCTGAGAAGTAACAGTGAAAACTGCAATTTCTGGGGTAGAATATCTTGTTATCTGCCTATAAAGACACTAAAGAAAAGAACTTTATCTTGCTTGAAAAGATATACAGATCTTTCCTTAACATTTCAGTTTCTGCAGAAAATACCTCTTTTGACTATTCAGTGCACCTAACTCAGGGAGGTAAAGCGTGGTGAAAGCTGGCAGCGAGCAAAAGTAACAAGAGCTGAAGTTTCACCTAGAAACAAGTGAATGTTTCACTTAGAAACAAGTGAATGAACTTTCTCGGAATGAATGCCTGTGGAAGAAACACTTTCTATATACAAAAGGGAAGAGGATTGGAAAACAGTGGGGCAGATCATCCTGAATCAACATATTCAGTGCAAGAATAACAAACCACCCATCCTTTTTGTAAGAAAAAACCTACAGTAAGTCTGTGATGGTCCCAGGTGTATTGAGAAAGCTTTGCTGGTGTGTATCAATATACACAATACAGTCAAAGCAGTTTGTGTGTAAACATAGCTACATCAGTGAATTACAGTTTGTTCTAGTAAAATAAAAATCTTCCCCCACAGTTATTCTGAGGCAGTAGTTGATGTTACAGCCACTCTCACAGTACTATTTATCCCAGTTTATGCTGCTATATTTGTATACAGTCCATATGTTGCTTAAGCATCCCTGCTATAAACAGTGCATCCCTTGCATGCCACATACAAATTGTTTCATACCCACTTCCCCCCCTTTCCACTGTGCTGGCTTACATACAAAGCCATCAGTAAGACAAACAGAAAAGAAAGTGTATGACTTCCTTGAACTCTTGCAGGGCTTCAGCCTATGTTCTCTGCTCTTCACAAAGCCACAGCCCTCAGGAACTTGCACCACATCACACCATTTTTGCCAGCACCAAAGCCTCAAGCACCAAGACTTCCTATCTGCCAAGGGATTTACTAAACACCACCACCCACCTGCAAAAGCCTCTCCATTGCACGCTAACATCCATGCCTTTATCAAACATGAAGGCAAAGCCTCGTCTCCTCTCTTTCCTTCTACCACGGGCTGCAAGGATCCAAGGCCCTCACTGAAGGGTAACAACTGAACCAACAGGAACGAAGCAGCATTACATTTAGTGATGCACAGGGGCTCCAGGAATCCCTCTTGCTCACCTCTACCACAAAAATACCCATGGGCTGAGTTGCCCAAAAGCAAGGCTCTGTTTATCTAAATAGTGCTTTTCCAGTTGTTCTCATCCACTGCAGATCAGCCCAATCCTGTCCAGCTCCTGCAAGTGAAAGCTCTCCGAGAGCTCTCCTAACTGAGTTATCTCCCTGCCGGGCAAGTGTTTGTTTTTTACCCAGCCTGACTAACAGCAAATGATTTTACACTTCTGTAAGAGCTTTTGGTCATCTTAGAATGAAGTGTAGGTGTTGTTTACATTCACTATGATACACTTTGATGGCATTCTTGAGAGGCAGCTGACTGCAAATATTGACCAGAAAAATCTTCATTAATTATGTGTTCTGAAAACCATCCAAACTTCTGTCTTAAATACAATGTCTAATAGGTACAAGATTACCCAGTAAACGATATATTAATATCATGATACTTACAAAAAGCAAAAGTAGGAGTGGAGTTATAACAATGCCCTGGAAGAAACAAACAGAAACAGTCTGTTAGTCAGGGAGGCAGAATAATCTTTACTTTCTTACCTTAGTACATGGAAATACACACACATCATTTAACATCATAGAAATTAAGTAACAAACTCAACTTTGCTCTTCTCTGAGCATGTTCTTTAACATTTATACAGCAATCATTTTATAAACTGCAATCAATACCAAGAACCTTTTCTTACCTTTTTGAACCTAAGCCCCTCTGTTCTCAAAGATCTGATTTACAGAAACATGGATCATCTATTTAAAAGAAACCATATTAAAGCTCTCCCCTCAGTGTGCTGTATCTTAACTTCACTAAGCAGCTCCTCCTTAGGGGGAGACTTGATCAAGTCCCATGCCACCCAGTCCCAGGTCCTCTTCTGTGCAAAAGCTGCATCAACTGTGATGAATTAGGTGTCATGACTGTGTAATGTAAGCAGATATTCCCCAAGGAAATGAGCTGAGATCTCAAAACTCATTTCACTTGATTAGACTTCATGTCTCACTGGTAGAAGGCAAGTCTTTCATCTAATTTAATCACACAGGACCACCTCGGCTTTCCACATCCCCCAGGCAGATGCAAGCAAAAAGATTTGTTGTCTTCACTGACAAGGAACAGGTTTAAAGCTGATGATTGGACAAAATAGAGGATTTTAAGTTTCATGAAAGCAAATCTTAGAATGAGTTGTTTGGGTTGGGAGTTAACATGACATGCATCACTTTCATAGCTGCAAATAGCAATTCCCCATCATCCTTCCATCTGACTTCAATATTTTATTATTGCTCAATAAAATGATTCTATCATTTAATGCATGCTAATTCATAGAGCTGGCTCAGAACTTCTCTAGGCCAGGACTATTCTTCATCCAGATAGGTCACAAGAATAGCTAGCTTTTCAGCTATTCACAAACTATTTTTAAAGGACAAAGGTCCAAAACACACTCACATTTATCTAAAAGGGTGCTTATTTTATGTTTTATTTAGCTACAAGTGAAAAACAATTGAAC
Organism: Nicator chloris; assembly: GCA_013400495.1. Lineage (NCBI taxonomy): Eukaryota > Metazoa > Chordata > Aves > Passeriformes > Pycnonotidae > Nicator > Nicator chloris. The sequence continues at coordinate 4,022 of WAAE01031711.1, read as the reverse complement.
AAAAAACCCCAGTGGTCCCCTACTTTTCACTTAACCTTGAGTAACATGGCTTTACTTCAATCTCTTGGAAGAAAATATAAAGAAAAACCTTAAACAACTAGTTTTGTATTTGCTTTCTGGGTCGAGAAAAAAAATCACAGATCCAGATAGACTGTCACCCACAGAGAGTTCCTATTGTGTTCCTAAAACAAAATGCAACAAATAAATGCCACAAATTATAGCAGACAGGAAGGATCAGGGAGGCAACAGTTAAGCTGTGCAACTTGAAGGCTCTGCAGAATTTAAAAACATATTTCAAAATAAATAATACATGCCATATCTGACTGCCCCACAGCCCAGCTATCCATAATAATTTATCTTTTTGCAAATGTCACAATTGAGATAGATCATAAAAGACTGAAAAGAGAAGTAGAAGCAGTAAGAATTGCTTCAGGGAGTCACTATTTACAGGAGGTCTAGACCAAAATGCAGAAAACAGATATGAAGAAATATAGGTGTTTGAGTACAGTAGCTGGAGTGGAAGAAACAAAAGTTGTGGCAGGAGGTATCAAGGGCTGGACTGGCACTTGCATAGAGCAGAATCTATGAGGAAGAACTGACTGCAAGATCTGAGTAATGTAGGGACAACACAGCCACTTCATCAGAGCGACCAAACTGCAGCTTTTAGGGATGACTGCTAAGAGTACAAGAGCCAGACTTTGCCCTTCTTCCCCTTTCCCCATGGACAACTACACTGCACACCTCAAATACTCCCAGACATTGCCAAGTGCCTGAGTGTTCCCTTAACCTCCTCGAATTTTGGGATGGCAGAACACCACTGCAGCAGGGTTCCACCTTCAGGCTTTTGCACAGGTGAGGAAGAGCATGGATGGAGCAGGAGGTGATGCTCCAAAAGCATCCTGTACTCCAACTGAGTACTGAGTGTAGGGAGAAGAGAGCACACTGCCAGCTTGAGAGCACAACCAGCTTTCCTCTGAACCTGAACAAACTCATTGACTCAGCACCATTAGCTATTTCTTATGTGCTTGATGCCTCAGTGGTTTTATATATTAACAAAAAAAAAAAAGCAAAGGTAAAAAACCAAACCAAACCAAAGCAACCTTTCTCTTTATCTCGTTGATAAATCAGGATGGTGCCCTTCCTCCTTGGCACAGGAGCTGTGACTTGCTACTTAGTGACTTTAGAAGCTTGCCGATGTTAACACAGTGGGCAACAGCCACTGCTAATTCAAAGCATGTGCCACAAAAGGAAACTGCATCTCTGTGACAGGAACACTTCATGGAATTCTGTAAGTGGAGAGCAAGAGAATCCTCCCATAAAGAGATTTCTGACTGAGCATGCTGCAAATCTAGCACTCAAAAGGTCAATGTTAGCAATTTGTTACTAAATTTTGCTATTAAACCCGGTGATCTTAATAATCAGAAGTGGGTTTCCTGTTGCCTCACCACAGAAAGGATTTACAAGGTTGAACTTTTCCATTTGCAACACACACACATGATTCCCTGGGAAGCTAAACAATTACCTGACAGAATAGACAAGTTCATATTTAAAAAATAGATGCTGTTGCTGAATCAGAGTAATTTGATGTTAATGTTTTATTTTGATAAGGAGTGCCAGTTTGAAAAACCACAGGGATTACATTAAAACCAAAGGGCTCTTTTCCTTCAGTCAGTAGTGCAGTGGTGGCTGTGATGGTTTACAGGTGCAAGCCTAGCACGATTTATTCGGGGAGGGAACCTCTGTTACCCAACCAACTGATGGAACTGCTAAAGAACAAAACTTGGGGATGTAAAGCCCATTTATGTGTTAACATGAAAACACTGACGTGCCTTTATGTGCTGAAGCCCTTCTCTTTGGGTTCCTGCCCCAGGTAAAAAGCAGGGCTTACCTGACCATGGTGCATCTGTCTAAGAAAAGGTGTTGCCTTTCTTGCTTTGACACATTACCTCTTTGTGAGGAACACGCTCCTCAACGTGCTCGTGAGCATTATGTGATGCATCCCAACTCATACCCACTAAAGAATAACAAATAGAGCACTTCAAGTCTAAAGCCTACTGACAGAAAATACAGGAGACCGCTTACATTTGGAGGTAAAGCCCAAAGTCTGATTCACTAAGAATAAAGGAAATGTGGAAGAAAACTGTTACTCCAGAGCCCAGCTCACGCTGCAGCAGAGGCTTCATGAAGATGAGAATATTCTGACATTGGCACTGTAGCTGCTTTCTAAGATTGCAACTGGCTGAGAAGCACAAAGGAAGCTAAAAATTACAATAAAGATGACCATTTCTAAGTCCATTGGACACTGAGACTACCAGAGACAAAAATGGAACTAAATTTGACACTTTTCCCTGCCTTGCTTTCCAGGCAAGTGCTGTCAAATACAAAGTGTATGGAGATAAACAGATTGTAGGTTAGCACTTCCAGCAAAAGCTGAGCATCTGCCCTTGAGAATGCAAGGTCATTACACAGTTTTAGCATCTTCAAAATTCGGGGGGAGTGTTAGGCTTCCGACTGCTGCCCACAATGGAGCCAAAGTTGTAAAGTGACTGCCGTTTGTTATCTGCAGAAAAACTTTCAAGAAATCCATTTACACCTCTGATGTGAAAGACTGACTGAATATATTTCAATGATTTTAGTGGAAAGGGCCGGAAAAAAAATGTCAGCCTGACATGAGACACTGAACATAGGAGTCTGAAGAGTCAGATATTTAGAAATATCTCCTTACAGTAAAGTTCGTGAAACTGATTTTATTTAAGAGAGTTTAAATATAGGTTTGTGTGTGCAAGCAGGTACATAAACATATATATTAACAAGCATGTACTTGGAGATCCATTTAGTTGTTATTTGCTTTGATGACAAAGTTGCTAAGAGGTTTTCTGTAGGTTTCATCCAGTACAGCATTGCTGTAGAGCAGGTATTCTCCAAAAGAATATACCAAATCAATACATGGAATTGGCTGCCAAATCAGGCAGGGAAGGGAAGTCACCTAATGAATTTGATACTGTGGTGGCAAATCATTAAGAATGAAGTCAGGCAAATAGGAAGAGAGAGGTGGGCACAGATCCAGAGGGACACATGGTAGAAGACAAGTAGGGATTATTGTAATGAGGCATGAAATACATGTGAAGTTTCCTTCATTTCCAACCCACGAATTTCCCGTGCAATTTTTCATCATTCTTACAGGTCATCAGCACGACACACATGTGGCAACTGCTACTGAGAAAAACCTTAACCAAAGTCACATCTGATTTATCTAAAGAACCAGGGCTAGAAAGGAAAAAAAGAGGTTTGTAATAAGGGTTCTGAACAAATGTGTATTTTCTGAACTCAATTACCTACTCAGGCTTAATGCTGCAGGGGTTCCTGAATGCTTCATCAGAGCAGGACACAAAAGAAGTGTAAGCAGTGTTATGTAAAAACTTACTGGAGAGCATTTCCATGCTACTGATAGGGTAAGGTGTGAGAAGAAAGTTTATGAACACTGGATAATTTCATCAGAAGACAAGCATAAATGAGAAATGAAACCCAGTCTTCTTCTGTGTACAGCAGCATTTCTCAAATGACTGTATTTCAAGAGTTGCTGGCACTTTTTGGAAAAGAAAGATCAACCAAAAAAAAGATTAGCTCAGTTGGTTAGAGTATGGAGTCAATAACATCAAAAAACCAGCCTACACACCCCACCTCATCACCCAACAAACAAACAAACGTTCCAAACACAAACCTGTTGTTTTTATGATTACAATGAGGGAGAAACTTTTTGTCCAAATATGTATTATTTCTATTTCTTATGTCTTTTTTTTTCCCCTTGATTTCATGCTTGGAAGTGTGTTTTCAAATTTTTTTCCTTTATTTTTAACAAGTTTGCAGAAAACTTTAAAATGTTTTACATTTGAAAAAGAGAAGCCTGCCCGCTTCTAGGTCTGAATTAGTCATGTTTGTGAGCAACAGGACAGCTAGTACCAAAGTTCTGACAGAATACGGATGTTCTCAAAGGAAAAAAAAAATCATGAAAGTAAGAAAGA
>WAAE01031707.1:0-12636 GCA_013400495.1 Nicator chloris | reverse complement strand
GAATAGAATAGAATAGAATAATCCACTTCCAGGGGTCATGTCCTCAAATCCGGCCAATAGCAGACGCTTATCATTGAGTAAGAATAGAGTGAAGGTGTATTGTACTTTTTAAAATTCCCCTCACCTGCCAATGGACTTTATCAACCAAATTTAATTTCCACGTACTTAGTAACACTCAAAAGATTTCTCTTTCGTGAACTTGTGCAGTTTTGCCTAGCACCAACATAAATTTTTATCAGTCATTATATGCCTGGTAAAGATTGATGAAAGAGTCTAGAAAAGAGACCATGGGAAGATTTGTGAAAGAAGTCCTTATCCATATAGAAAGATAAGAGAATTTGTAGAGTTTGCACAAGGAGCGACCTCTTTCTACATGTGTTGAACCTGGTTCACTAAGTTCATTGAATTGCTCCTTTTGTTAGAAGAAAGAATGAACAATCAATTTATACCTATGCTATTTTTGCTGGGGACATTTTGTCATTCATGAACCGTGCTTCTCTATCACACCCTCCTCTCCAGTTATTTCTGTTCCCAGTTGAATCTTGGATAATTTCACTGCCTTTTATACATAAGACATCCCATATCTCTTAACATCCTCACTCAAAATCTTACACATTCTTCTATGCCCAGGTAGATTCCACAGAACTGCCTACATAATGTAACCTTTCATGGGAAATATATTTGAATGTGGTTACCCACGTCTACCTCAAGAGGCACATCCTGGCACCCTTCCACTATGTTCTCTTTTGTCATGAAGGTAAAAATGGTGTTAACATGATCCAATTTTAGTATATTAGCAATAAATCAACCCTCAGGGTATTCTAACATTGGATAAAGCAACCCCAGAAAAATACTGTGACAAACTTTGGAGAAACAGTTTTCTCTCTTCACTATCACCTCCTTTCCCTTTGGAGTCTCATTGATAGCCTATATCTCTGCTTCCTGAATGTCATGGTAGCCTGAAAGGCATTTGGAAAAGTCAGCTAAAACACCTGGAACAGAGCCTTGGACTGTATAAATCTGGAAGCTGGGTTTGCTCATTTTCAATTACTGTGAAATTTCCTTGTGTGACCTTACATGAAATAGGACATGTCTGGGTAAATTCACAGCCCGTGAGTGAGAGGTCTAAGCTCTTTACAGTCAATTGATACAGCTGCTTGTTTCCAAAGGGGGAGTCACAGCATCTAGGCCAGGAGTGATGATATCTACAAGGTCTGCACAACACAGTTTTGCAGGGTGCCAAAATCCATGTATGGACAGTTTGTGCTTCCATTCATACCTTCTTTTCTGGCAGTGAGAGTCCAGTGGTGAATCAATAAATCCCTGTGATCAGTGATATCTAAGCATATCTTTGATATTTGTTTTAAGTTTGACTTCCTTAACCAGTGTTTTGAGCTGCCAGGAAGCCAGACAGCCACACCAGCACAGTGCTAAGTCTGACCTAAAGCCCTGTTTAGAATTGCTATCCCATTTACTACCGTTTTGTAGCTTCCACTTCAGATAAGGTTTGGTTTAAGACAGAGTTAAGTCACACCTGCTTGCCAAAGACAACATCAGCCATCCCTAAATTTCCTTCTCAATAATATCAAAAGGAAACTCACCCCAGCCCAATTCACCAGAAGCTAATCTATCAGTAGAAAAGCTGAGAGCTGATTTATATTCTTTGTATCCCAAAGTGAAGAAAAAGTGGATCACAAGCCTAAGTATTTTGTGCAAGTTCATCTTCGGAGTTTTACTTCTTATTCTGTACTGAAACAAGAATTTGCACTCTTCGTATCCCCAACTGCTATGCAGAGTTCATGTGCTGTATCAGCATGAAGGTTGATATGAGTTGCTTTTTATTTCTTCTTGTAAAAGGAGGAGATCTAACTTCATTGGTCACATGAAGATCCACAGGAAAGGTAGAAATCAGTTCTTTAAATTCAGATGTACCTGTGAAGTTATGAGCCCAGTAGGGGGATAAACTGAACGCCAACACTATTTCATACCCATGACTTCCCCATAGAACATAAATCACTCCTGTTCAAATTCAGAGACTCATAGAATCATAAAATTACTCAGAAGGGACCTTAAAGATCATCAAGTTCCTATTCCCCTCTTCTTCACTAGACCATTCCAGTCCCCTAAGAGATTGTAGCACACCTTCAACCATTAACTCCACACATGCTCAGGACTTCCAAAAAATGTAATCTGTTTATCTGTAGTGGGGCAGTGACATTTGGTGTTTCTACTTCTGATAAAATTTTGGTCTAGTCAATGTGTCATTCTCCAAGTCTGGATCCATAAAAAAGATTTTTTTTCTCTAACTAAAACAAACTGCAGCACATGGGAGAGAATGAATTCCCCTCCTTTGTGAGAGCAGTCTGTCCCTATGTCAAGTTTACAGATATCCCTTAGCCAGTAAATCTGCATATGCCTACTATTTCCTTTGGTAATACATGACTGAAATTTAATGGAGCTGTGAAGGTGTACCAGAGAAAGAACAAAGTCTTCTTTCCAGTTAGGCTCACAGCGAAAATGTGCTCCTATTCAGGTTCAGTAGCTAATTAATAGCAGAATATATTTAAATACAGTAAGTTGTTGTACATGCTTTGGAATTCAATGAAACCTAATAAGCAAAATCAGGCTCTTTTATGTAAACTAATCACTTATGGTTAAGCTCTCTTTGTAACATCTTCACTGCATTGTTCCACAGACAATAAATTGCTCCTTTCAATGTAGGCAATATTTCTCAACTCTCACATACCATAAATTTTATTTTCTTCTCATTCTGCCAGTTTTATTTTAAACAATTGTACTGAAGTGTGCACCGCAATTCACATGCCATATATTACTTCTTATCAACAACTGCTTCCTACTTTCCAATTTCAGTTTCATATTTATGCATCTTGTTAGCTGGCAAAACGAATTCTTTGAAATCTCTTCCACACTAAGAGCAGAAGATTATACTGGATAGCGCTGTCAATAGTACCTTGGGATTTTTGACATGATTTTTATTGACCAACACCAGCACAGTTGTTAATGATTTTGATAACTAATATTAGATCATATTTCTGAGGTCTAAGGAAACATCTTTACACATTATTACACGGTGTTTACTTTAAAGTACTGCAATTGCTCCTAAGGGCAGCCTGTTACTTACTGAATTGTTTTTATTGGTCTATGATGGAATGTTCGTGTTTCTTATTTGTGTTTCCTTGTTGATTAAAACTCTGTATAGTTTGATATTGACCTGAAAAACATCCAGAAAATTAATTAGACTTACAGAAAAGAACTTCCATTTAAGGACTTAGCAGGCTTTAGGGATCACTAGGGAAAAAAAAAAAAACTCCACCTCATAGTTGTTCAGAATTACTTTTCAAAAGACTACAATTCACTGTGACATGCATGGAAAAACAACTAGGCCCTCGAAACTAGGGAGCAGCCATGCTCATAGTACAGTCATGGAAGAGAAGTCAAGAACTCACTTTTCTTGAGCTAAAAAAAAATGCTCTCCTTGATGCAAGGAGGCAGTACCTTAGTGGTTAATGCCTTAGGGAGGTTTCACTGTTTTTGTGTGTGTTGTACATGTGCTATAAGGCATATGTAAGATCATGAGGCAGAAAGGTAGATTGTTTTATTATATCTGCGGAGTTTGTAATCTCAGTATGGAAGGCTATCAGTATTTCCCCTTCATAAACCCATGTTGATTTCTTCAAACTACCTTCTTGTCTTTTATATGGCTGGAACCAGTTATCAGTTCATCCTGCTCTTGTTTTAATGGTGCATTTTTCTTACATGGTCCCATGCTACAGAAAAATATCTGTGCCAGAATCAATAGCTGTTTGCTAAAATCTGATTTATATATATACAGGAAGATCTTGCTTTTGTACAGTTTTTCATAATAACACACTTTGATTTGGTTTGGGTTTTTCTGGGGAGTTTGGTGTTGAGCAACCAATAGAAAAGAAAAAATACAGAGATCTAATCAGACAAGTCAGCAGATGACTGTCACACACATTTTCTGTGTCCATCTTTTGCCTTACTTGACAGTTTCAGAACTTACTTTCTACTTTTCACAGTTTCAGAATCTAGTAGAATAGGAGTTGAAACTATGACATTTAGTAGCAAACAGTTCTATGGGTGGACCTACAAGCAAAATTCTCATCTTGTTAGCCAGCAGAGAATTTGCATGAAAAACATCTGGCCATTTTTTTTTCTACCAGTTTCTGTTTGATGGAAATCAGGACTGTAAACAGGTAGATGCCATGAAAACGATTGTGACTTCATTTGGATCTAAAGGCTATCTGCTCCTCACAATTACTCTTTAAGGATTTTGACTTCTTGATATAAAAAAAGGTAGTTTGCATCTAACTGGGGATAAATTTTATGATCCCACACTTCCACCAAAGTTCAGAATGTTCTGTAGGTCACTCTTTCTTGTACTTTTAGGTATCATATTGTAACTGGTTTAGTAATGAATATATCTCATAACTGTCTGCCAGATTGGTAAATTTAATAATCTTATAGATCTTTAACACCTCTTTTGGACAAAGATGAAAAACTGGTCCAAACAACTGTAGATTAGAAGCACCCGACAATGTACTGCTGCAGTTGAAATGGTGTTTCTTTGAAGTTTGAATTCTTCTTTTGACTGCATATCAAACACTAATTTATTGTTTACAAGTCTGCAATTAAAACTCTGCATTTTCAGTCCTGAAAATGATGAGTGATAAAACACTGATGCTATTCTGAAAGAACATTTATTGAAAATTGAATGAAGTGACATCACTGATGGAATTGCCTGCCCTTGCCAATCCTCCTATTGTTTAAGTCCAACATTAACCAAATTTCTGCCTGAGATTATATGAATATTCAATGATTTTTTCTCTCATTTATGTAAAAAGAAGGCTAATCTCTATTTAAGTGTTTAAAGTGATGACGAATGGACAACCTCTTGTGATAACACCTTCCCATTGCTATTTACTGTCATTACACTTTTTTTTTTTCCAGTGTGAATGTTCTCAGCTCTAGTTTCTGGTCGTTGGAACTGACAAGCTTCTCAAGTTATTTCTAAGTGCATCAATAGCAATGGAATCATAGAACACACTGAGCTGGAAACGATCAAAGAGAATCGCTGAGTCCAAACTCTTACTCTACCCAGTGCAATCGAGGAGTTAAACTGTTTATCTGAGAGCATTATCCAAATGCTGCTTGAACACTGATAGGCCTGGTGTCATGACCAGTTCCTTGAGAAGCTTCTTATAGTACTTGACTACCCTCTCAGTGAAGAACTTTTTCTTAGTATCCAGTGCTCCCGATGCAGCTTGATACCATTTCCATGTGCCCTACCAGTGTTCACCAGAGGAAGGAGATCAGCACCTTCCTCTCTATTCCCTCTCAAGATAAAGCTGTAGAAAGCAATACATTCAGTTTGTCATCAACTGATTCTGATGACAGAATTGATGTAATTCTGGCATATTGCAGTCATATCACTAGGAAAAAAAAGTGAGCCTTGGAGACCTTTTCTTATAAGCTCCTCTACCAAGATTACCACTTCAGCATAATTTTTCTAGTCTTTTTGTGCAAGTGGTTCTTTATATGACTTAAAGTTTCAACAACTTTTATTTTTTTGTAATATTTATACAAAATTGTTGCAGTAGAGCTAAATTCTTTGAAAACAATTTACAATTAAATTATTAGAAAAGGGAAATATTAATAAGTTCTTTAATAATTCCCAGAATAATCTTCTCCATAATTTTTCCAGGCACCAGTAACCATCACAGGGTGCTTTGCACAAGTATTAATTGTCTTTGTTGGTCTTCTCTTGAATTCTTTTTTTCTGACACTCTTTTTATGATCAAAATTGGATACCACCTTCCAGTATTAGTCTCATAAATGCCTTTATTTTGTTTGTGTGGCAAGGTTTGGTGAATGGGGAAGGCTGCAGGAGTGGAGCCTGAGAAGAGATCAGGGACTGCCCCCTTGTCGAATCAAGCCTGTTGTAGCTGGCTCCAAAATGGACCTGCTTCTGTCCAAAACAATGCAGGACCCATCAGTCAAGTTGGTTCTTTCTCTGCTGTAATGTATTGAAGAAAGGGTGAAAAATGTTGTGTAACATCTGAGAGGGATATAGACAGAAAAAAAAACAGAGAGAAAACCACCCTGTGGACACCAGTCAGCGGAGAAGGAAGTTCTTCCGGCACCAGAGAGATTTCCCTGTAGCAAAAACCATGGGAAGCAGGTTTGTTCCCCTGCAGCCCACGAAGGAACAGGCAGGAGCAGACATCCACACTGCAGCACAGGAGGGTCCCCCTGCCAACAAAGGGGGCATGCCCTGAAGGAAGCTGCAGGCTGTAGAGAGCCCTCACTGAGGCAGGATTCTAGATGCATATGTGGCCCATGGAAAGAAGCCTTCTGTAAAGCAGGAGTCAGATGTTAGTCAGGAAATTGTTTCAGAGAACAATGAAAATAGAATTTTGAATTTTTTTTTAAAAAAGTGCATTTCAGCTGATTTTTGGAGAGACCAAGAAAATGGAATTTTCTGTATTTCCATTTGTTTTTCATGCCTCTTTCATTACACCGGCTACAGATGAGAAAAGTCTAGGTCCACATTCTGTACTGTCTCTTGTCAGGTATTTATATACACTGATTAGATCTCCCCCGAGCCTTCTCCATACTAAATAATGCCAGCTCACTCCGACTCCTTTTGTGTGGCAGATGTTCTGGTCCCCAAATCATTTTGTAGACAACAGCTTCTGGCTCTGTGCTGAAGCAGACATGAGCCTATGTACAGCTATGTCCCTGGTCCAATGTGTTTCTCTTAACAGCAGCAGAGGTAGCTCTGAAATCGGTGCTGAGTACGTCAGGAGATATTTGACTGTCTGTAGGAGTGGTTTTCTGGAACACAAGTTCAGTGGACACTTGGGCAGGAGGTGCAGAACCCTGGACAGGGCTGCGGTGGGGGTCACGATGACAGGCGGGATCGGTGAGGCAGGGTTGGAAGCAGGGGTTTCAGGCAGGAATGCAGGGACAAAGCAGGCAGGGCGTCAGAAAGGCACACAGGAGGCAGGACAGGAGATGGAGTAGGGCAGGACAGAGGCTACACACAAGGCTCAGAGGTCAGCTCATGTCCTGCCAAGTGCCCAGAGAGAAGGAGGGCAAGTACATGAGGGTGAGCAAGGGCCAGCGAGGGCAGAAGAGTCAAAAAGCAGCTGAAGCCATGGCAAAAATAACAAAACCAGGCTAGAGCCAGGGCAAGAATCCAAAAGAAAACAGACAAGATCCCAGAGTTTGCGATACAGTTACTTTCATACCCCCTGGCTCCTTCCAAGGTCCACCTGCCGACAGGAGACCACTGGCCTAGTCCAATGTTCCACTGTGGGCCATTGGTGGGGTCCTTTTGCCATCTGACTGGAGAACCTCTCTGGAGGGTACAATGTCCTTGGTGGTCTCCTGCTGATTCCTATTCCATGTGAGATATGAAATGGTTGCCACGTAAAGTGATCCCAGAAACAGGGCCCCCTCCTGTCTTCTCCCAGTTGCCTCCTGCAGGTGGCACACGTGTAGCCCCTCCCCACATCTCTCTGACAAACAGTGTTGATACAGAAATCAAAATTAAGTTAGCTCCTCACAGCAACATTTAAAACCCAGTTTAGGGAGCCTCTGAACTTCGAACACAAGGCTCAGAAGTCCACACCAAGAAGTGCTCACTCATGAAATGTTAATGTCTTCGGGAACTCACGTGGACGCCCTTTTCCCACAATCTGAGTTTCAATAATTAAATTCTTGTAGCTTTCTGGAAAAGAGTTTCTTTGAAGGAGTCTCAAATTTTATATCAGAGTCCTTATTTCCTTCCAAAAATCCTCAAAAAAAAAATTATTAGCTGCTTTAAAAACCCGACCCTCATTTCATCCCCTGGATTCTTAGCTATGCTGACAAACTCAGGAAAGCCTGCAAAACCCCACATATCAAAATAAAATAATTAAATTTATTGTTAATTAAATTCTTCCTTAGCAGAGAACCATCAGAGGCTAATATCCCACATACATCTTACTTTGGCCACACGCTGCCATTCTGTACAAGATAAATTTCACCCATCAATGCTATTTTATCAGTGACTCTTATTCTTAATAATCACATCAGAGCTTTATAAAATTAAACATATGAGCCAGAAAATAAGAACATGAATGCCAGCTTGCTTGTAATAGTGAGCATGATAGAATATTTTGCTGTCTTACTGGAGGACTCAGAGGATATTGGTCATTAAAAGGCAATAATGGAAGGGTCTCCCAAAGAGCATATTTTGATACTCAGATTATTGTAAAACTACTGAAAGAGTATTAAATCCTGCTAAGAGGGCCATAATCCAGGAATTCTCTTGCTAAATAGCCAACCTTGAGCATTCCATCAAGTGAAAGACCTTAGAAGGCTTTATCCTTCCCTGCAGGTACTCTAATACTATAAACATTGGCATTACTAAAAGGAAAATGAAAAACAGAGATCCACACAAGCATAAAACATCTTTAGTAGATCTGGCAGTCGTGTATACTTTCATCCTCTTCCTAGGGGACTGTTTCACGGGTTATTCCTCAAGTATGCCCTTATCACACACACCTCTTTTTCACTCACATGTTCAGTCAGTGAACTTCATTCTCTCATTTTCATTTTACAGCCCTGCTCTCATTCACAAAGGAGCTATTTGCTTATTTTCCTGGAATTTACTACTACCCAGTCCAGTAAGATCCACTACACTAAAATTACTTCTCACCAGCTTCTAACAGTAAGGGAAAAAAAGGCAAGATTTCATCACAGTGTAAACCAGGTGTCCCATCCCAGTGTGAAAGGGGAGTTGGGGAGAATTCTTTTCGATAGATTTCTCAGACAAAAATAAAGTGCCAGCACAGCAATATTATATCAGAGAACTGTTTATTGATAATGAAAGATGAGTGTTCCTATTGAAGGGGCATAGAAAAGGAAGCAGAGAGGGAAGAAGAGACCTTTCTCTCCCTTGATCAGCTGCCAGATGAAGCCTCCCGGAGGACAGGGCTCCCAGCATGTGTACAGCCCCTAGAGTAGCTTTTCACCTCATGTATAACATATGTTGAGGCATAAATAAAAATCAGATTGGTCCCTCTCACCAGGCAAGACTGATTTCCTCTAGCAGGAATTGTTTTCATAGCTTACAGATAAATGATATTTTTAAAATGACTTTCAGGTTCAGACTGTTTTTAGAAAATTCTTTTTTATTCCATTGTCTTCAAAAATGCTCATATAGAAGTAGGAATTTTGCTTGTACCTTTTCTAATCAAATAATATAAACACTTGCTGACCTCTTCAGGTCACGGTTAATTTGTTATCACCATGAACGGAGACAGCGTTGTCTTTCTTCTGCAAACTCCTGAGATTTACCGCATGAGGTATTTTTAAGTATAAATCCCTTAACATCTGCCTTAATTTAGTAGATAAGATCATTAACAGCCATTATATCTAATCAACATCTAATCCTTGTAGAAGGGATTCATTAGCAGGGTGAAATGGGAGCAGAAGCCCACTAATGATAAATGTTTATTTTCTTTGAATAAATTTCCACTAGGGAAGATCTAGCAATACTTTAACAGCCTTTTCCAGAACAGTGTTGCACTGCATATTGAAGGATCACCCTCAAGCAGCAGGTCATTAAGAATGTGCTGCTTGTTTTTATGTCTATAAACAAAAAACAGACTCCTTACAAAATAGAGAAAAGGGATTTTCAGACAACTTATGTGCAGGTTTAACAACTTCTCTTGAGTCCTCTGTGCAGTTTTGGGCATAACAATGTAAGAAGGACTTAAAATAATTAGAGAATGTGCAAAGGAGGGCTACAAAGGTGGTGATGGGTCTAGAGTGGAAACCACATGAGGAGTAGTTGAGGTCCCTTGTCTTGTTCAGCCTAGAGAAGATGAGAGAGGTTTAAGTTGGATATTACAAAAAGGTTCTTCACCCAGAGGGTGGTTGGGCACTGGAACAGGTTCCCCAGGGAATGGTCACAACACAAAGCCTTACAGATTTCTAGAAACATTTGGACAGCGCTCTCAGGCACATGGTGTGACTCTTGAGGTGTCCTGTGAAGTGCCAGGAGCTGGACTTAATGGCCTTTGTGGGTCCCCTCCAGCTCGGATTTTCTGTGATTCTGTGAAAGGTTTAAGAATAGTTAGAACAACTTTTGCTTGCTGTGTCATCTGGAATACAATACTCCTCTCTGAATGAAGATTATGTTATTGTTTTCTGGACAATTTGTTGTATGTGGAGATACAGGACTACATACCATAGCACAATATTTCTCAGGTGTCTATTTAAATAGAGAGCATGACTATACAGCTATGAGCTGTCTGTGTCCTCTAAAGTAACCAGGTACATTTTATGAAATTCCTGTCCTTGAACTTCTACCTTTTCAATTAAATTGTAGATGCTTCTGTCAGCTATATTAGAATATAAATCACAGTAACTATATATTAAAGGTTGATATGTTAGAATGAAGTGATGTGGGGTCACTCAATGGACACTCATCAAGTAGTAGTACAATAATAAGGCACACTTCTCTCTGCCAAGCTCGCTATATCATTTGTAGTTGTTGTTGCTGTTGTTTTTGCTGTTATTTTAAATTAGCTAAAAAAGAAGGCAAGGCTTAAAACTAGTTGTACTAATAAAGTCTCTAAATAATTCAATGCTTGCTGGGGACTGGCTTTATTTTAAGCTATTCTTCTCCTGACCATGTTTTTTTGTCAAGAAAATAGTTGCAACAATCATAAATTGAAAAGTAGCTCAAAATTATTTAAAAGGTTTTCAATGTAGAAAAAGAATTTGCTTACTCCTCAGATTGCAATCTAGAGATGTTTAAGCATTTCTTTCTCTTACATTGTAATATTGTGTGCTTCTGGAAACAAGTGTGGAAATTACTCCTGCACTTTAGCCACTTGTATGAGCACCCTTCTGCAAAGCCTTTATCCATGGCTGAACAGGGAGAACCTGAACGTTAAACACATCTTGATTATGTAAAAGAATCTATATATTCATGATCTTAGCATTCCTAACCTCAAAGGTTCACTTAGACACTACTGCCTTTCTGTTTCTGGGCTTTGGTTAATGTTTGCATTCAAGTTACATTGAATAAAACTCCTACACATCACTGAACGTAGGGTCTGGGATCCAAATCTAGTACTGACCAATTCTCCAAAAGAATCCATGTCTAAGGGCTACATAACAAAGCTCTGAGTTCCTCTTTCTAACCCCATCAATGCACGATTTCTGTGCTATTCTACCAGCATCAAATCCATATCTCCATAGCTTAGAGAGGTGGACGTTTTGGAGGATTATGTCAAAGTCCTTACAGAAGTCCAGTTGGTTATGTTTTGAAATCAAGGGCAGTCCTAGCATGTCTGTTCTATATTTTGTCATGAAGGCAGCCTGTCCAAGAGGGTTATCTCAAAATAAGATTCCTGATCACCTTCCTGCCAGGCCCTGTCAATGCAAGGCCTTACAGAGTCGCTGGAGGCTCACAAAAAATTGAGGCACGCTGCATTGAACAAGTGTCGATCAAGTGATCTTCCAAGGAAGAAGAGCAACAAAGGGTCTTTCATGAGTAGACAAAGAGAATAAGTACTTCTGTTGGCCTAAAAATGGCCTTGACACTCTGGAGAGTTCTATAGACTCCACCTTTGGCTCAAATCTGGTCAATTAGCCCCTTGCAGGAAAGTGATTGTCTGAATTTTGACTTATTTTGTTTCACCTCAGGGATTTTCAAAGTTCATAAAAGTAAATTAATCTGGAAATTTTGAAAACACCTCATAATTCTGTCATGAGATATAAAATTGAGATGTGTATTTAATATTTGCCCTTCTTATTTGTCTTTGACATCATTTTAATCTTCCAACATGCCGCATTTTCTTTGCTTATCTCTGTCTTGCTATAGATGTTGAAATCTAAAATCCATACAGAAATTTCATTAATGTGAAGTTTGACACACTGAGAAGCCCCATCAATATGGGAGGGATATTTTATTAATCTCCTTTTTTCAGCTGTGATAACACTCAACAAACAAGATGAGCAGAGTCAGAGATAGTTGTGGCAGTGACATATACAGTTAGCATAGGACTTAACACCAAGGTGGAGAAACGTCACACCATCAGTTTGGGAACACAGTTTACACTGCACGTCATTTCATCCCAATCCACGTCATCCTATTCACTCCATTTCCAGATTTCCTTTTTGTTTTTAACTTGCCTTTGATTGCATCATATGTCCGTTCCAGTGTGTTTGTTTCACTGTGTTCTCTGATTTCTTTTCCTTTCATGAAAGGGAAGTCTTCATTTCATGAAAGTCTTCATTTCATGAAAGGAAATGAAATCTTGCGGAGTCAATGAGGATCATTTCACCAAGGTTTGGTCCTTTTCCCTGCACTTCATGTCATCCCATTGCCTTTTGATGGTTTTCACCTCGGTTAAGGGGTTTTTTTAGCATTTCAATTCATCAATTGCTTCTCCTGTCTTTTCCTTTGACTTTCTTCCCTGATTTCAAGACGCCGGTGGGTATAATTTTGGCAAGTTTTGGTCCTTTGGACTGCACCTGGTTTCATCCTAATCAATTTGCTTGTAGTCATTCTATTTATAAAGTTTCGTG
>WAAE01031695.1:0-10675 GCA_013400495.1 Nicator chloris | reverse complement strand
ACTGATTATGGATTTTCATTGATGGATTTTGTCTTGGCAAAACTCCTGTGATGTTAGGAGGTGTTATGACATTTTAGAGCTGAGGCATGCCAAGATTGAATGAGTTTTCTAAGTTCAAGTGTAAGGTCAAAAATCTGTAATTCTGTCCAGAGCTGAACCTATACAGATGAATTATGGTGAGTCAGCCTTGTCACAATGTTGTCAGTACCTTGAATTTGTGACTTCATTTCTTTTTCAGTTAATTTCAATATAATAAAATGTGCTTGAGTTGTGCACTTACCATCTGTTTCTCATTTGTTAACAGTATTTATTTTAATTAAATTGACAATTTCCAGCCTGAATGTGCTTTAGCATTCTGTTTCTGTATTCTTCATTGTTAATCTGCCTCCTTTTCTTCTTATTGCAGGTGCTGTGCAAGCTTTTCCACACAGCTCTGCCACTATATTTCATTCTTGAACTGCAACACATTCTTACCTTTCCGAGCCAGCACCTAGATACTGCCAGTTGTGCAATGGTTTTATGATCTGGATAAGCACACACCTGACATTTGGCTGACAACACCAAGTTCTTTCTTACTTGTTACGTAGTCAATAAATGAACCTAGATCTCCAGAGGTGAACAGCTAGTTCACTAACACACTCAGTGTACAACCTATTTCCTAAAACTCTTTAATTTTGATTATGGTAGGATAGTAACGTTATGGTAGCATTAGTAACGTGAGTTACTAATGCTATCAAGTGTTGTCATGGATTAAAGCATTAACATAAGTAATGTTTGAGTAATTTCTGCTTCTATTATAAAGTATGAAACTGCATTTTTTTCCTTCAGGTAAAACCCAGTGAGTTGTGTGCATGAAAACTCAGTTTCCTCACATACAGATACTGGATTCAGTCAGCTGTGAATGCAGGTGTTTAGACTTAAGTGTACCTTGAGTTTGCACACATAAGTGGGGGGGAAGCTGAGGTCTCTCTGAACTGTACCACTGCCTTCATGTCAACTTTGTTAGTTTTCCTGTATGAGGCAGTTCCTCTTTTGTGATTGGAAACAGTAAGTGACAATTTAAATAAGAACTCTGCTTTCCTTTTTTAGGACAAAAATCTCTCAAGATATTGAAAGGCTGATTTATCAAAACGACATTATAGATAGAGTTGTCTATGACCTTGATAATTTGAGGTAAGTTTTTACCTTTCTGAAAACAATATTCAAGTAATACTCTAAGCCAGTTTTACTTCCTCTGTGATGTGACTCATAATATTTACAGCAGATTTCATACAAAATTTCATCTGACATAACAGTGTTTTTGCTATCCAATCTGTATTTGGAGGAAGGATAAAAATAATATCTGAATTGCCAGGTGAGGACTAAAAGAAAGCTATTTGGTTTAGCTAAGTTTATACTATTCATTTTGGTCCCTTTTTCTATTCATAGTTGTTCTGTACCAGAGGAGGCAGATGTTCTGAAGTTTAATTCCAAATTTGAATCTGGAAACCTGCGGAAAGTTATTCAGATCAGAAAGTAAGATATTTCAACTCTACTTTTCATGGTTTAAGCCTTTTATTTCTGCTTCTTACGATCATTGATATGTTTTTGTTAATTTTCAGAAATGAGTATGATCTAATTCTGAACTCAGATATAAATAGCAATCATTATCATCAGTGGTTTTACTTTGAAGTCAGTGGAATGAAAACTAGCATTGGTTACCGGTTTAACATCATCAACTGTGAAAAGTCAAACAGTCAGTTCAACTACGGTAAGATTTGTTTCCCATACTTTGAAAACAAATATGTAAAAAATACCTGTACTAGTTGAGTTAGCTGTTTCCTTCCCTCCTCCACAGGATAAGCAGTATTCATGTTGTCAGTTTAAATTCTTTATTTTAACAGTACTGCTAGAAAATGTTTTGACAGCTGTAGCTAAAAAGAAGAAATGCATCTTAAACCAAAGGCTATCAGTTTTTAAAATGAAGTTTTGTTGTGAGGCCAAAGCAGAAGAAATTTACTAGTAACTGCAACTACAATTGTCTTAGGACCATTGGGCAGGGGAGGACAACAACAAAACCTGTTGATTCACACAGTAAGAAGAATTACAGTTGTCATCATTAATCCATTTCTGCATAGGGGTAGATGTGAATGTAAGTGGAGACGTTCCAAAACAGTTTTGTCTTATTAATGGTAAGGAAAAGTAAGTCTGCTTTGTAATGCTGGGGTTCATACCATTGCTGTCTCTAGTAACTAGTGTTTGCAGTGTGTGCGTCATTCAAAGGCTTACAAATGGCTGACTGAAAGTACTTTTCTTCCTCTTGTCCAGGAGTGTGCATGTAGTGTGTGTGTTACTCAGCTTAAAACTGTTTTTTTCCTGCTGTGTATTCTGAAATTTGTCCTTTAAGAAGGAAGAAATTTCTCCTCCCACCTCCAGCTTCCAACTCGTGTTACCGAGTAATATTGTATTCTCCTTTACCACACACTACATCCACATTCGTAAAGTCACTGAATACTAGGTAGTTTGACCAGTAATAAGATGCTTTTAAGTTACTTACTAATCCTCATCAATCAGCTTAGATTTTTTAAATGTTCTGCATACTTAGTTAATAGGGGTTTTTTTATTTTTTTTACTACACTGACTGAATCAGTTAGTGTGGTTGGCTAATTATCTAATGAATAAATGATACTCAATTAGTATTACTCTAACTTCGTACTAGGTATTCAACTTAAGTTTACTATCAAAGAAATAGACTTTAATGGGTTACTTTTTAATAAAAATGTCCAGAAACGTCAGTTATTTTTCAGTTATCTACTTGAATGGATGATAGTATCAATTTTTTGTGCTCTCTGTGAAGCTTTTTTGTACTGTGAGTTGGATGGAGTGGAACTGAAGACTGCTTGTAGTCTACCATTCATGCAAACCTCAGCTTTCATTTAAACATTCCATTTTGGTCTTCCATAGGTCTTACTCTTTTCTTTAGTTATTTTCTGAAAATCAGCCATTTTTTGTCACCTGGTTTAAAAAGCACCCAGACATTAATGAAAATGCAAATGCACTCTGATAGTGAGTAAATAAGTAGAGGAAATTTGTAGACTTGTATGTAAGTGTTGATGTGGTCCATTACTGCTAATATGTTTCGGTTTAAAGGTATTCATCTAAAATGAGATGCGTTTCTTCTTTCAGGTATGCAGCCCCTCATGTATTCTGTTCAGGAAGCACTACGTTCTCAACCACGTTGGACTCGTGTTGGGACAGATATTTGTTACTACAAGTAAGTACACACACAAACCAAACATACAGCTAATCTTACACTGAAGGTCAACATGAGGTACAATTTTTGAGGAGAAGTACTTGTTTCAGCATTTGATAGTTCTATGTTAATCTGTCGTGAAGAGGGGATTTTTTCTGAGTTACCACAGAGTAATACATGTGATACAAATATACAGAGTCTCATTTTATTAGTAGCACGCTACTAATATTTAAGCTGTTCATATTTTATGCTTTTCTTAGAAATTGGACACTGTTTCTGGGAAGCTTTTAAGGGAACATATATATGCATGCTTACTTGAAATCTTATTAGTAGCTTCCAGTAATACTGACCTCACGGTCCTTGTGATGAGCCTTCTGTAATCTGTGATGGAATTATTGTAGAGGAGTTCTAAAACACGGAATGAGAATGTACAGCGTATTGATACATAATCCTTCTTGGTTGGTGGCTGTTTGCTTACTTTTTTTGTTTGTCTTTGTTTCTTTGATTTTGTTGCTTGTTTTTGTTTGCTCACCTTTTATCAGTGTGAATGAATGTGTGTGTCACTGTTATAATAAAGTATCTTTAAAGCTGGTGAGAATCTGTATTTAACCTGTATGTACATAGAAGAGAAATACAGTCACTAAAAGTCCTTCTGACTCTTAGAATATGTGTTCAGAAATAATCAGTTTATGAAAAAATTACTCTAATGTGTGTATTACCTTCATTTTGTGATTTAGGAATCACTTTTCAAGAAGTTCAATTGCTGCTGGGGGCCAGAAAGGAAAATCCTATTACACAATTACATTCACAGTGTCTTTCCAACATAAAGATGATGTGTGTTACTTTGCTTACCATTATCCATATACATACTCAACTTTAAAGGTGAGAAGCTTATAATCTGTTACATAAATTAATATTTACAATATATAGCATTCATGACTGAATTAATTTTGTGTCTTTTTATGAAGTTCAGAATGCTCCTTACAGGGAAGAATTTTCATAGTATTAGTATTTAGATTTACAGAATGTGTTGGCTGTTCTAATGAACAGTCCTGGGAAAAATAAAATTGATGCTTACAAGCTAAATGGGTTTCCTGGGTATCATAAAGATGATTATGTGACTGGAGCATCTCTCTTATGAGGAAAGACCTTGAGAAGAGATGACTGAGAGGGTACCTCATCAATGTCTATCGGTATCTGAAGGGGGGGTGTTGAGAGGATGGATCTCCTTGGTGGTGCCAAAAACTGGGACACGAGGGAACTGCCACAAATGGATGCACAGGAAGTTCCACCTGAACATGAGGAGGAACATTTTTACTGTGCAGGTGACCAAGCCCTGGAACAGATTGCACAGAGAACTTGGGGAATCTCGGTTCCATCCCTGGGGAGTTCAAGCATTGTCTGGACACAATCTTGTGCAATGTGCTATAAGATGGGCCTGCTTGGTACAGGGAGGTTGGACCAGATGGCCCACTCTCGTCCCTTTCAACCTTATGCATTCTGTGATTCTGTGATAATTGACTGGAAGCAGTGCTAATTTGATGGAGTGTTTGTGTTTGAGTTAAATGATTTGTATCCTGCTGTTCTACATATACTTTTTGATAATTAAAGCTGCTGTAACTAAGATAATTAGAGATCATTTTAGGTTTATGAATTGTCTCAGGAAGTCTTCTGAAGCTTTTAATACTAAGCAAAATTCATTTTGCTAGAATGTCTCTTGTTTGCCTCTGTCACAGCAATAAAAGCAAAGTAGAGGATTCAGTGGCCGTTGTATAGCAGCTTTTCACTCAACTGTGCTGGCTTTTCAAATAAGTACGTGTTAAGAGATGTTATAAACAGCTGCTGCTTCCAGCAGCTCCTGGTCCTGGAGATTCCTCCTGCCCAGCTGCTGGAGGCCAGCCAAGGCACCTGGAGGTCTCTGTCCCAGGCTGATGGACATGGCTGCTGCTTTCCTGTTTGCTTATATTTTCACTAGCAAGTCTGAGTATGTGTCCCAGGGAGAGCAATAGCCCTATGCACACACGCTTGTGTGTGCCCACAGGCAGGGCTGGCCGCGTGGACTGGCACAGACAAGGCGCACCCCTGTGCAACACTACAGTGACTTGCATTCACAAGAATGTTTGTGGAACACTGGCATGGCTAATCTGTGCCATAGCCCTGCCTCAGTCTCAGGTCTCTCTTGCCTGTTGTGCAGGCCTCCAGTTTGCAGTCTAGTCCAGCCTGATGCTCACTAACAGATCTGTGTGCTTGCACACTCATCTCAGAGGCACTCTGCGGTTGTGGCTCTGCCCAGATGCCAGCATGGACTCTCTTCCTGCTAGATACCCCTCCCTTGACGTGGGGCCCATAGTTGCTGGGTAGTTCGCCTTGAAGTTTACTAGCAAGTTTCACGTGTGCCCCCACACACACCAACTGCAGGGAAGATGCATATGCTTGCCACTCCCATCCCTAGCAGCCGTTACCAGGCACATGGTCTTGTAACCCATGTTCCTGCTTTAGGTGTTGTCACTGAGAAACTCAACCCTTATTGTCCCACCAGATGTGTTGTAATGGACACACTGTTCTTGCCTCAGTGGTTGGACACCAACACCTTTACCCACTGTGGTCGCTGGCAGTGAGACATCCCCTTGCTTCTTTGCTGACACCACTGACTGAAGAGTGCCTACAATGCCTACAGCTCCAGCTGCTGGAGTCTGCTTTGATTCCATCAGTAGCTGGGACATAGCCTGTGATACCCACAGAGATGCTCCCAAGTGGTTGGCTTCCCCAACTACTGATGCCGAGACCCTTGTGCATTCCAGTTGTTGACCCCAAAATGACTTACACCTGTCCTTTTATTTGCACAGCACTTGGATGCACAGGGTAGAGAGCAGGGCTGCTCAGAGAGATGGCTAAGGGCATACGGTAGGAATCGGGTGCTTGAGTTTTGTATGGTACCACACCCCCCTCTTGAGTGTCCTGAATTAATCCAGTTCCTCTTGTTTATCAGGTGACTCTCTCCAAGTCTTTGTCTGTAGATTCTTAATGGCCTGTTCAATGAGAGACTGGTGACTTTGGTCTTTGCTGTGGGTTCCATTACATCTCAGCTCTCTGTTCCTGAGTATTGATTCTTTTTTTAGTTACTACTACTTTTTGCAGTGAAAAGGTCCCTGATCAGATAACCTTAATGAAGCAGAGGTTCTTGCTTTCCATATACCCTTATAGTACCACCCGTGTACAATAATTTACCCTCTTTTGCTTCCTCTCTCTGAAAGCTGTTGGAAAACCAGACTCTGTAAAGAGAAGTATTCAATCAATCAGAATGTAAAAAATGGTATTTGAAGGTCAAAAGTATCCTGAAAACTTAAACATTGTTTAGAACATCTAAGAGAAAGATCTGTTAAATAGTACCTTTGAAATATGCTGTCATATGTGACTGCAAAGGATTTTAAGTATTTTTTCATTATTTTTGGGATGAAGATGCATCTTAGGAAGCTGGAATCTATGCACAACCCTCAACAGATATATTTTCGGCAAGATGTTCTCTGTGAGACACTGGCTGGCAACAGCTGTCCATTAATCACTATTACAGCCATGCCAGAGTCCAATTACTATGAACATATCTGTCAGTTCAGTGAGTATAATTCTTCTTTCTCATCAACTGAAAATAATGTAAAACTAGGTATTTGTAGAAAAAAATTAGTCTTAAGCACTATGCAGTGTAAAAATAGCAATGTAAAATAAGGTTAATGAATTTAATGAAACTAAGAGGCATCAGTATTCAGGATTTGCTTTGTATTTAATAATACTTACTTGTGGTAGTCAAAAAAAGATATTTGTATCTTAAAATGTACAAGTATATATTCATGTATTTTAAATTTTTGCTGCTAGGTTTGTACATTACATTTTGCAGGCAGCCCTTCTTGGAAAAGAATACTGGACAAGTAACTTTCTTCTTAAAACGCTGACGTTATTTACTTGTCAAAAAAATCTTCTATAAAGCTAACATCTAGCTACTGTGATTTGAAGTGAGCTTTTGCCATTTCCTGATTTGTTTGTCCACCTCAGTATTTTTCTTGGCTGTTGGGAAAAAAAGTCATGGAAGTCATATCATAACTGCCAGCTCAAATTATTTGTGTAATTGTCTGATCAAATTTAAAGCTCCATTGTGATAATTCTGTAATTCTGTAATTAGCAGTCCTTTCAAAAATATTGTGGCAAGCTCTATCAATAATACCCATACTCAGTGATACTCAACTTAAAAATGTTTTTTTGCATTGTAATAAATGCAGTGGGCTGTTGGCTCTTTTTCCAATCAACAAACTCTTTACGTACCTTAAACGATTTATTTTGCAATGTCTGTGGATATCTCTTTTAGGGAATCGTCCTTATGTATTCCTGTCTGCTCGTGTACATCCTGGAGAGACTAATGCAAGCTGGGTTATGAAGGGAACACTGGAATACCTTATGAGCAATAGTCCAAATGCGCAATGTTTACGGGAATCTTACATTTTCAAAATTATTCCCATGCTCAATCCAGATGGTGTCATCAATGGAAAGTAAGCATATATTTACTCACAAATATTTAACCTGTACTCTAATTCTTTGCATCAATATTTAAAAATAAGTAATCCAGACTAATCCTGCGAAGATGCAAATGCAATACTTAATATGATAAAAAGCAACAGACACGTGCAATATTGCTAGGATTTTTGGCTTCTTAAAAGACAGTTACATTCCTTCACAAATTTCAGTTTTACAAGAATATCTTCAGTTGTTCATGGATGATAATCATTCCTATGTGATTTGACATGACATTTTAATTGTCTCTCTGTCTTGGATTTGTGTAAGAGTGTTACATGAGACCACACCTGAATTTAGGAAAAGCTAAAAAAGTTCATGGTCTACATGAAAAAAAATGCCCTATATTTGAGAAAGCCTTTTATATAATTTTTTTAAAATGGTGAGAAGTTAATAGGTGTGCAAGAGAAAGGGTAAGAGTGTATCCTGGTTTGATTGAAGTTATTAATAGTAGTTATTCAATTGCTACACTTTTGTTAATAAATTTAAAGGATGTTTCTGAACCTTTTGAAACTGCTATGACTAAACATTCATTTACTTTGTTGCATGGAATTTATATGACATGGAAATTATGCTATGGTGAATCTACAGTTTCTATTGATCTGTTATAGATACTATTTTAAAAGGTTTTGTGAACAAAATAATAAAACTAAAAGTAATTACAGATTTCAGTAGAACCTTGTCTTTATATATGTAAAAGAATGTGTATACTAGAACATGTGTAATTAAATAATTCAGGATATGGGGACAATTAAGAAAGCTGTCCGAGCAGACACAGTCTAAAGGTTAATGTAGTGAAGATGACTGCATGATCATGAAATCCTGCAAGTTTAAAAGTTCTTGCTGATAGTTGACTGAATACAGAGATGATCTTTTTGTTTGCTGGGTTGTTTGGGGATTTTTTTGTCCTTGTTTTTCTCACAGCTCTTTATCTCCTAACAGTTTCACATTTCAAGTATTAGATTTCTAGTTGACATTAGTCTTCAAATTACAGAAGACACCAAAATTGTAAAGCTACCATATATGTGAAATTACTGATTTTGAACTAAAATCTGGATAGAATTGCAAGCCTTCAGTTTCAACAGCAAATAAGTAATATTACAGTTGACTTCACATAAGAGGCTACTTCTAATTTATTTTTTAGATTTTCTGTAACATAGCTTAAAACACCCCAAATATTTCTATTATTTGGCATGTTAGAAAACTGAAGTTTGTTTCTTGCCAGACTCATTCCAAAGAAGCAGTGGTGATAAGGAAAACTTGAGGTGGGGGGAGGCTTATTTAAAAGTATGATAATACAGACTACATCATGCGTTTTTCCACCCCCCACAATAGCCACCGTTGCTCTTTAAGTGGAGAAGATTTAAACAGACAGTGGCAAAATCCAAATCCAGATCTGCATCCCACTATTTACCATGCTAAAGGGTTACTGCAATATCTGGCTGCTATAAAACGTTTGCCTTTGGTAAGTATGTGTGTGTAAGCAATTCTGAATCTTTTTAACTTTGTCTATGTAGCTAGTCTGTAAATTGAACATTTTGATGTGGTCTTGTAAACCATGTCACACTTAAATTTGACTGGGAGAACTGGTCTTCTGCAAACCTCTAGATGTAAATCTGTTACATTGGCTAGGCTAGAAGGTTAAACGTTCCTTAGATGCATCACACACTTTTTGTCTCAACGCACGAGTTAATTATATAAGGGATTGTGCTGCCTAAATCTGTGGAACATTCAACAGTACAAATAAAAAAGGTTGTCTTTCTATTACTTTCATAAAATGTTAATTCCATATGCCTTGGGTTTATTTTGCCAAATGATTTGTTATAGGTCTACTGTGATTATCATGGTCATTCTCGTAAAAAGAATGTATTTATGTATGGCTGTAGCATCAAAGAGACAATGTGGCATACAGGTGTTAATGCTGCCTCTTGTGACCTGACGGAAGACCCCAGTTACAAGGTAAGTTTGGCATTTGTACCTCTTATTTGGCATGGGTTCGGAACATACTTTTCAAATAATATCCTGATCCTATCCTATGCAAATAATGACCCTATAGCATAAACAGACTTATGTAAAATCATCTCTTTGGTTTGTGAGTGTTCTTCAAAGTACATTTCGTGAAGTGTACTTTGAGATTTAAACATTGTACAAAGAGTGCTTTTTTGTTGTTGTTTCTTTACACCAATATTTACTCTTTGTGTTTAATACTAGTTTTATAGAAAATAGATGGAAAATATACTTCTGTGCATTTATAATTACCAGACTTAAAAACAAGTCATTGAAGCATGGCAAACAATATTCTAGTGACACGGCAAAAAACCCCCTAAGTTGTTCTGAGAAATACTTACTTTTATATATGGAAATAGGCAAGATTACTTTTTATTTATTCCTTTAAACAAAGATGTGTTTTTAAGATATGTGCCCCTAATTAGGTGTAATAAGCTTGCACAAACACATTCTCTGCATTGTATAATCTTTCAAAAATGTCAAAAATTTAGAGAAGTACTTGTTTAGTGGAGTGTTACGTATTTCTTCTGTGTGTCTCCCTCCACTGTTGCCTCATGGGAACGGCAAACCTGTGTGACCTATAGGTGTCCAGACCCCGTGTTTTTTTGAAAAGATTCAGAGTTAAGCTTTGAAAGCATGTGAATGCATGTTAAAACTCTTGTTGTGCATCCTTGAGTGTAAATGAGTACAGATGATTTCTTTTCTGCTTTAAATCTCCCTCACAAAAAGAACCCCCAAAACGGTGGCATCTTGATTTTCTTGTGTGATCTCCTGGATGTTGAGCCAGATCCCAGTTGTGTCTGCTGCTCTAACACATTCATGTGGGGTTTTGTCACTTCAGCCTGCACTACTGTAGAGCACAAATGGCAGTAGTCA
>WAAE01031685.1:0-31100 GCA_013400495.1 Nicator chloris | reverse complement strand
GGATCAAGTTCAATACTAAAGTCACATCTTCATTTACAGGTATTAAAAACAGTGAACACACTGCACAGCAACATGGTTATATACAAAGACAAATATGATTTATCCATTAAATGTGTGCCTCCAAGGGCACATCTTGATCTTCACAAAAATATCTAATTCCATGTTTCTTAGGCTGAGAATTAATTGAACACAGTTAAGCCAGAAGCCCACATAAAAAGCACAAGTGTGACAGATTGACATGACATGGAAGAAGGAATGTCTCATGAGAGACACTGAAGAGCTCCAATAAAAAAATTAACTGCATTTGCTACTTTAACTTATTTGATCCCATTTCAGCAGAATATTTGTCAGAGTACTTCACTTTTTGACATATAAACCACTTAGCTAAATTTGAAAGTCTTAACATCCTGAAAACTATATGCTTAATGACACCCACACTCAGATATACAGCAAAGAAGCAATTCTAGCATGACATGGACACCCTGATACAGATCTGCCAATCTGAAAGGTGCTGCTCATGTGTTTATGCCTGAAATATTTAAATATGCAAAACAGAGAATGGTTTTAGGCAAAAAGTGC
Source organism: Nicator chloris (assembly GCA_013400495.1). Taxonomy (NCBI): domain Eukaryota; kingdom Metazoa; phylum Chordata; class Aves; order Passeriformes; family Pycnonotidae; genus Nicator; species Nicator chloris. Next base: position 30,521 of record WAAE01031685.1, on the reverse strand, counting down.
AGAGTATTAAGGAAAGAGAAATGCTGTGCAATTCTCTTGACATCTGCATTAACACAGGTCTGCTAAGAAGGCTGCCTATTCGCAGCTGGTTGAAAGGCAAAGCAGAAGTTAGCAACTTGCTTTTCTGAGTTTGAAATTTAGCATTCCCAAGTCCAGCCAGCCAGGCCTGAATAGGAGGAGTCACCCTCCTACTGTTCATATGACTGCAGCAAACACCTTATGCAGTTCCAGCTGCACCCAAAGGCTGGAAGCAAGGGGAAACAGCATCTCTAACACAAGTGTGTGGTCACTGACCTTGAGCAAAACTGGTTCTATGCAGACTCTAGTACTATGGTTTAAAATAAATTAGTCAGATGAGTGGCTGCTTAAGAGAAAAATCAACTAAAATGTTACCTTGATCTTCAAAGGCAGGAGAAGTCATTCATGCATGCACTTCACAGCAGACTGGCACACTGCCCAAACAGTGTAAATATAAACTCTATGTAAGAGCATGGGAAGAGGCAAGGATTTTTGTACAGGCAATTCTCATCACCACTGTGTTTGAGCCTTAAGATAAATAAATTAGAGTGTCTTCAAGGACTGATTCCCAAAGCAGTAATGGGTCAGCTCAAGGGAAAGCAGCCTGCCCCAGCTGAGTGCCTCAAGTTATGCGTGTCTTACTCTTCTTTGCTATAGCTCATTAAAAGCATGTGAGTAACTTGATGGATACTTGCACTCTTTTTCAGGGGAGCTCTAAAGAGTCTTGGCCCTGCTACCATCACTTGGAACCTGCAGTGGAATGAGAAAGTGTTAAGAGAGTGAGCTGTACTGCATGGAAATCAATCTGCATGTGTGTCTACCTGAATTAGGCTTAACAGCAAGTTTAGCCATGCTGGGTCTGTGTGAAAGATCTGCTGATCTGGACAGATTTAGGCTGAACTCTTCATTCTCTGACTGGCAACAATGCAACAGAGGCTCAACTGAAGCCTACCACAACATTCTCTACAACTCAAGCAGATTTCACAGTTTTTGCTACTTTCTGCACTAGCACCAAAAGAAGTTTTTACTCCCCTATCTTTATTCCTTCCACAAACTTCTCTTATTACTGCTCCCTTAGGGAAAGGAAAAAAAAAAACAAAAACATTAGCTTTCACACTTCTACCACATCACAGTGGCATGAAGTTATTGAATATAAATACTCTGCATTGCCACAGTTTTGGAGAAGAGGTAACATCTTTGTTAGGGGACATTATTTTACAATGCCAAGAACCAGGCAGCAAGCATCCATTTGGCTTGTTGCCTGGTTCTTGGCATTGTAAAATAATGCCCCCTAACAATGACGTTACCTTTGTCATTGTAAAATAATGTCACAGCCAACCACATGCAGATGGAGCTGACCTTCTATAGCAAAGTAAGGGCATAGCTGAGAGGCAGGCGACTTTCATGGCTCAGTTGAGGTAACTGCAGCAAAATGCTTCAAATGATCCACTTCATTTAAAACCAACAGAGGAAGAAGCATCAAATTCCTTATTTGCAAGGCCAGAGGTATTCGTTTACCTCCAGTTAGCCAGAAGAATGTGCTGCCTATCACTGCCATATCTTTAAATGTCAGCACGCAGAACTTCAGATGATGCAAAGCACTTCAGAAAAAAGGCAAATGGCAAACCACGCCTTTGTCAAAGAAAACAGACGCATCAGTTCCCCTTCAGGCAGTTTGCAATTCACATTTATGAGAAGACTAATGTTACAAAGGCAAACAAAAAACTTTTAAAACTTGCACTGGCATTAAAAGTTGCTGCCGTAATGGTAACTCTGGCCTCCAGAGAGCTGGAGGCTGCAACGCTTTCTTGCAGGTCACAAGCCTGACTTAAATCCCTGCCATCCAAACAAGAAGCAGAACTACTACACAACCAGTGAGATCCCAGTATCATGGTGGTGCAAGAAACTGACCATGGAAGGCTTCAGAAAAAACACCAACTAAAGAATTCTTAATTTGAAATGATGAGATGTCCCATAAACCAAAGCTTGTCTAAATACTTGAGATTGAAATGTCTGCCCCAAGTATTTTGCACAGTCCTATCCATCTGCAGACTGAATCATGTATTTTGTGACTGCTCTGCTTTTTGTTAAGAAAGTTGCTTTTTTCATGATTTGTCCCAAATTCCTTAATTTGGCCATTTAGCCACTGACTTAACCAAACTCGACTGCTACTCAACTGAAGAGTATTCTCACTGAAGTCATGCTCAACTTTAAAGAAAAATTTGTAACTGGAACATGTGCTCTTCTAGTAGCAAACACAGACCTATTTCAACTTTTCATCCACTTCAGAGATTCCTGAAGTGCATACTTCAGAGTTTTTGTACACTGCTATTGTGTTTCCTTTCCCTTCTTGAAGTGCTTTCCTCCAAAATTCCACATCTTCTTTAGACCACAAACCTTGAGCAAAACCAAACCAAAACAAAACCCCAAAAAATCCAACAGGAAACAAATGTTCCAACAGCATTTCAGGGAAAAATCAAGCCATGGAGATGAAAAGATGCACTATTCGTTTGTCTGTGAAGTTTGCTCGATTTTACCTGAAACACTAAACAGTTTTAAGGACAGTGTATATGCAATGCTATACTTGCCAGCCAGAAGCAATTTTCAGTTCTTTATTGATACACCAGAGCCATTAATAGATTTTTCCTCCAAATATTAGTATTTTCCTCCACTTGGTCCCAGCCTCTCTTCCCAATCATAAACTGTCTCTCTCTGTATTAGTACAACACAGAGCAAGATTAATCTGTGGTTTTAGGCTTCTTAACACCTTCAATTATAAATGAAGAGCCCAGTTCTTTTGAGTGCCACCATGATCTTTAGAAATGGAAAGTTTCTGAGATTTGGTAACAGCAAATCTTCAGAGCAGAAATGCTGGTTTTGACATGTAAAATTACCCTTTATTTGTAGTAGTTAATATCAGCCACTTGCATCTTGGGTATTTCACTACAAAGCTTTTTAAGTGCCAAAATCATAAAACAAATGTCTGAAGGAGCAGCATGGAGAACCACAGGCAAATGGCAACTCCCTGCAACAGTGTGAACAGCAGCACATCCAAACCACAGCAACAGTTGCTGCAGCTGAAGGAGTGGACTACTAAAGTTGAAGAAAGCTATTTTGTATTTTCACTAAAAGTAGCCAAGAGATAACACCTGACCATTGTGCAGCATCTCCTTTCACTTTTTTTTGTTGTTGTTCTGATTATAAAACCATCATCCAATTCAGCCCTTAGGCTAAACTGCTTAGATAAAACATTTTTTCAACTTACATTCCCCTAAAAGCTACCATAACCATAGCTCTAAGATAAAATACAATGGATTGTTTTGAACCCTGAATTAAATTGTTTGCAAACAGTAGTTATCTTCATAAAACTGTCCAAGTCACTCACTGGCCTGGTTATGATTTTTGAAAAGGCAGTAGACTGTCTGAAATTCTAAACCAGAGTTCACTAGGACAGTAAACTGTTGGCATTTTAATAGACGTGGGGGATGTGAAATGGGGATAATTACCACAAAAAAAAGCCCAAGTATTTAGTACTACGTGATATTACACTGCACTAGCAATTAATTGCTCAAACCTTGTACTTCACACCACAAGCTGTATGTTCACTTGACCAGTAAGTCTGCTACAGACAGGCTCATTTCTTTCTCTATACAATATAAATTTTTATATACATATAGTAATTAATTCATGGTATTGGCAGATTCTCAATATTGAAAATTCTTCTACCCAAACATGCTTTCAAGTTTATGACCAGGTTTCTCTTCTTGTTACTTCCATAATAAGACTAATTATACAGGACATTAATTTTTGTCTCCACACTGAATATTTTTGTTCTTGGGCAAGTTAGACAAGGAAGGTAGCCAAAAAAAGCCTGCTTTAAGCAACATTCAAACAGGCATGATTGAATAAATAACATAAAGCACTCACTTCTCTGCAGGGAAGTAAATTCACATCCTTGTGCTGCAAACACTACAAGTGACAGAGTGTTCAGGCAGGCAAACAGGCAAGTCTATGAAGTGTGGCAAGTCAGGCCTTGTCTCAAATAAGTGAAAGAAACATCTACCTATTATCAAGTATTTTTAAGGATCACCTTAACCTGAAAACCAAATCACATTCTATAAAACACAGCATTCTCTATCTGAACTTCCAAAGCATCTTGAAGATAATTTAGTAATGAAAAAGCACACGAAGGTATTCTGAAGAAAATACAGTTTATCTATTGCCATGCAGGAACTGGAGGTGAGAGAGAGGGGTTTGGCATTTGGCTGCCTGCCCAGGGTACCCACAGGCCTCTCCAGGCCATGGAGAAAGGCTCATGAATTGCAATGTTCAAAGGGCCAAGGTGGGCGCACGCTGAGTCAGCTTTGCACCTGCTATTTTGTAGCAGGACTGTGCTGGATCAAATCCAACATAGTTGTGAGGAGGCTCTGAAACGATTTGGAGTGCAATTATTTGGAGGAATAGTTTCATACCTCTCCAGAAATATGCAGCCCTTGCAATTTCTACTTACATAATTAAACAAGTAATTAGAAGTTCACACACTAGCTTGCATCTCAAGAAGAGAAACAGTTGACAAGCAGGACATCCCTAGCTAGGTGCTTACATTCAAACCACAAAGTTTAGTCTTTGTAGCTGGAAATTTCAAGGAAGCCGAAGTTCAGAACCCAACTGTTACTGAATTAGAGCTCCCTTTGGAAAAGCCCATCCCCAAACACCTATCACTGCTAATACGTGCACATTTCCAGCTACTGAGAGCAGAATGCATTGTCTAGTAACCATCAGCCCCATGGCTGGCACAGTCAGACAGTGGCTGCCAAAGACACATTCTGTGACAAGAATGCATATTTAAGCCATTAAACAAAAAGGTATTTTGGTAGAAATGGTCATACACAATAACCCAGCAAAATAGCAAGTCAATTTGGTCTTGCAAGGTAAATCAAGGAGTTTAGGAATGTGTACAGTTGAACTTCAAAGTAAGAAACTGAGAAGTCTAAACTGTACAAGCTTGCAGGAGACTCTCAAACTCAGCAGCATGCAGGGAACAGGCTACACTGGGCTGGGCACACCCAGTTCCTCTTCTCAGAGTGCCTGTCCCCAAACTGCAAACCAACAGTCATTAAAAACATGGCAGCTGGGACTCCATAAAACATCTACATGGCCAAAATAAGACTCAAACAGCACTTAACTTTCCCAGCAAATGTATGCTTAGACCATACTCTGAAGGACAATCCACAGTACTTACGTCAAAACCGTCTATGGAAATCTTAAGTTCAGCTGTATCCATTTAACAGTGTCAATAGAAAGCTGATTAGCAGGTATGTATTTAAGCAGATTATTTTCAGCTAAAGCTACTGTTACCGGAATGCCTTTCTCACGCCTTGTCAACAAATTATTAATTTAACTTCAAAAAACCAAACGCCAAACTTTTCTTTTTAAAGCTAGATAGAATTGAAGACCTGGGTAGTTTTTCATTGCTGTAATTAAATCCACTCCCTTTACATGCTGAGGAGAGCAGTACAGACAGGCTAGACGTGTGACGTGGTTAAGACAAAGGAGCTGCATGAATATAAATAAATGCTTCATGAAACCACGGTCTGGAAACCTTACAAAGGGAAGTGAGCCCCAGGCTGCCATTCAGATGCTCCTGCAGAACTGACCCAGGAAGGTCAGCTCCATAAGGGGAACAGCTGACCATGTCATCCAGCAGCACATCAGCCAGCATCCCTCCCTGTCTGAGAGCTCTGTGCACTCGGGTGTCACAGATCCATCAGGCACAGTTGCATTTAAGTTTTTTCTAGTTATCAACCTACTGAATGGCATATGCTTGCAATGGGAGTCTCATTTATGAGTCAGTCAGCAGGCTGCTAATCAAAGCAGGAACAAGTTTATGGAAAGCTCATTTAAGCACGAGGCATTCTTACAAAGAACTAAGCTTTCAAAAAAACCCAAACTCCACCAAAACCCTCAAATGTGGTAATGGGCAAAAATGTTGGCCAGCTTCTGGTCTACTCATCTAAGCAGAATTTTCCCTCTGTAGATAAGTGATAAACACAGTACCTAGGTTGATAAAGGAAAAATAATATTGAAGGTGCAAGCTTAGAGAAGAGACTTTCTTAGTCATTTTCTTGAGGTAAATAAATGAGGTTTCTCAGAGAATCTCATTAAATACATAAATAAAAAAACCTGGTTTATAAAGTTTATAACACAACTTTTTAGCGATGCAAGGAGGCCATTTCCACATAAAACTCTAGGCCTGTATTAACTTTAGGGTAACAGAAACATCAGCTGTAGCTGATGGGGGACACAACCCTGCACCCTGCCTTTCTCTGCTCCGGTCCCAGTGCTCCTTCAGTCACATACTGAAGTCAGGCCAGGCAGCTCACTGCATTGGTGGGGGCATGGTTGCCCCAGCAGCAATGCTGGCACAAGGAGGACAGAGGGATGCAAAGGCAGGGGAAAGCCAGGCTCTTTCAAAGCCGCCCCTACTGAGACCTGCCCCAAACAACTGCTGAGTTCAAATACATGGACTTATCACTAAATGCAGTTAAATCAAGCTTTGAATTTGGCAAAACCAGCCCCTGCACATTATAGCTCAATTTCATGTCATAGCTGTCCACTAGGATGAGTTCAAAGGTTTAATCTCATCAGCCTGAAAGCATTTCCTTCTGTTAATTTTACACTCATTCACCTACAAACCACCAAGGCAAAAATGCAAATTTTGCACAGTATGTTTTACAGGTTTATGAATTTTTTGCCAGCAAACCTCTAGAAGCAAGCATACAAATAAGTTAGGGATCAAACAAAAGCATGTATGCTGTCAGCCATCCTCCCATTTTTTAGAAGTGAGTGCTTTGGTCATCAGACATGTTTTGTAAGGAGGCCCCGCAAGGCGCAGTCAGATCAGTTCCAGGAATTCGGTGAACCTGGGGTCATGCTGTCAGGGCTCCGCAGCACTTAAAGCATCTGAGCGGAATTCAGACAGGGAATTAAATGACTGCCATTACAATACCAGGGCATCTGTCCTCTGCAGATCTGTTTTGCTGCATTTCTGTTCTCATGATGAATAAAAAAATAAATTCTTACCTAGTTCTCCTCGAAGGTTAACTAGTTCTTGAGATAACTCTTTCCGCTGCTTCAGTGCTTCCTCCCTCTGCAGAGGAAAGAACAAAAAGCCCCAAACATTTGGTTACTAGAGGTCTGAGCAGGGCACCTTCCAATAATTAACTTACATGTGTTCTGTAGGAAAAACAAGAGGCAGGAGCAAGAAGCCAAGATATGACTCATTTAGGATAACAGTTCAGCTGTTATAATATACACAGATGTTCTTCTGTTGTTAAGGAAGTTATACTTTAAAACAAAGAACAGCTTTTTCCAGGACAGCTCTGCAATTAAAATCCTACTTTGCAGCAATTAATTAAATATTTTATGGTGGGTGTAGCACCATAAGGCTCCAGAACAAATCAAGTGGTAGCTGTCAAGGGCACAGAAGTATAGCGTATATGTGAAAGAGGCATGCATTAAATATTTATCTTAAGCTTACTCAAACACAAAACCAAGAACTTTGCTAAATGCTCAGTCTTCCATGAATAAAAGGCACAGCCCTGTTCAAAGTTGAATACAGCCCACCCTGCTGCTCACAGTTCTTAATGTTAAGATAGATGGTGTTTCTTATACCAAGAGAATCATAAGGAATGTGTGAACAGATCATAAAGCAGAAGCAGCCATCTCCCTGCTTTTCCCAGGAGCCGTGCCCTGGCCATGAGGAGGCGGCCGGCCAGGCCAGGCCGCTGTGCCCCAGACCCGCTGCGCGGGGAGCGGCGCGGGCACGGCCACGGCAGAGCCGCCCCGGGGCCGGCGGTCACCGCCTCGCACCACGCGCGGAGGTGACAAGGGCCACGCGTCCGGCTGGCAGGGCGCTCCACCGTGCTCCCGGCCGGCTCCCTGCGAAACAAACACTCATTACCCTTGCTGCAGCACACTGAGAATAGAGGCACAGCTTGCTGCTAGAGCAGCCCATCTTCCAGCGCCGGCAGCCCCCCGCTCGGCCCCCCGGCCCTCATCGGCGACGCGCGGGTGGCGGCGGCACCACCGAGCCGGGCAGGTCTGGCCAGGGCCGAGCGTCAAGGGTGGACCTTGCCTCCGCAGGTTATCCTGCTTCCGCGCCCAGCGCTCCCGACAGCGGCAGATACTGCAGCTTCTGCAATTGGCACAAGCAGTCAGCGATTACTTAAAGCCACAGCCCTTCTTTTATGAAAGGCGAGCCCAGACATTAGATCGATCGATCTCCACTTGCTCCGACGGCAGCCGGGATCACTGAGGGAACACTGCCCTTCTCTGCAGATAACCGAGCTTATTTTTAGCTGTTTCGAGCTTGCTGTACGCTGCTTTCACACTTAATTTGTTGATGCAAAAATAAGCTGAATGGGAGATACAGCAGCTTTGCTGCTGTCAATGCCCAGGCTTATGTTCAATAGCCCCGGTGCACACAAACAGCTTGAAACGCACTTTGCACGCTTTTCCTTTGGCGAGGATGCATCAGGAAAAAAAAAAAAAAAAGGCACTGGGTCAAAAATCATAGAGACTTGTCCACAACTGAACACAGTCGATGAACATGCAGACTGGTAGAGCCACATCTACAGCTGGTTCTCCCCGGGGAAAACCTCACCTCTACAGCAAACTCCCCCTTGGCCACTCTAACTGCAGCCTGACCACAGGTTTACATCTTAAGAGCGTCCATCCTGGAGGAAGGGAATACTCATTACATGCCTGCAGAACAAATAAAGCAGTAAAATACACCATTCTTAAGCAAAACTGGAAAGAATGAGCACCCAAAACCCGGTCATGTATTAAGATCTGACACAAGACTAATCCAAATGAGTAATTTTTATGCTTCACACTCATTTACAAGTTTTAGGAAATTATTATGCAGTTGTAAAGGCTGGTTAGAAGAAACTGCCAGCCCTTTACTTGCAATATTTATATTTTTGACCTTGTATGAGAAAGATTCCTTTTTAATCACTCAATTTAAGTAGTTGTAGGAATTCTTTGGACACTTTACACTTTGGTAGGGCCATTAAGCAGCTGTGTTGCAGTTCTGTATTAAGCACTTACAGGTTTTTTACAGTGTCAGTGGGCTAAGATTGAAAACCACGGTTCACCCTCCACAGTAAATTCTCTGGAGAGCAGAGAGCTCAGTTATTGAAAGGACTTGCCCTGCTCTTCCCCGCTTCTCTGCTCAGAAAGGAGAGATGAATCATCTCACTCCGGTTCAACGCCAGTGTTCCCCTCCCACTATGGACACAGCATCTGATGATGAAAATGGGGCTGCTGCAGTGAGTTATTTGAGTTGCATCCTTGCACACTGGGACACAACCTGCCTTCTTCCAGCCCACTCTGTCAGTAAAATATCTCAAATTCTCCCTAGTGACTGTACCATGCTGCAGACCCTTTGGACATGCTAACATTTTTCTTTAGTGTTGCCAAATGGGCTTCTTCACGGTCCACGCATTTTGTATTTGCTTTCAGTTAAAGAAATTTGATGAGAAAAGGGCATGTGCAATCAGCATATACTAAGGACTAACAAGAGGCTAAGACTAAAAATCCAAAACAAAAACGAGGAACCCTCCCTTAGTAATATTTTTCACGTTTCTTGCTGCTCTTAAGCCCTGATGCTTTTTACTGGTGTTGTTTAACCTGTTGCCTCAGTTCAGCTTGCCCATTCATAGTTTAACAAATCCAAAAAAATCCAGATGGATTTGTATCATCACCTCCTGCTCACAAATATATTCAGAAAAAAACTGCCAGCCTAAAATAAGAAGACTAAGTTGCTCATATGGATAAGCAGCCCCCTAAAGTAGTCAGACTGACTAGCAGTCAACTTAGTACACTTTTACCTAAGTTCTGAGAGAACTGAAGCTGCAAGTATGGGGGTTTCCCCAAGTCTCCAAAATCTGAAATCTAAATGCAGTAAAATACCAAAAGCACTTGAATAATCCAGTAATGGCCTATCTTCAGTATTTAAAGACTGTATGCATATGTTTTGGGCTGGAATTTCCAGCAACCGTCTAGTTAATGCTTAACAAGGTTCTAGTTGAAAAATCAATACCAGAAATTGGAAGAGCAGAACCAAGTTGGAGCATACAGGATCGAGCAATTTTGGCATTGTTATCCAGATAAATCCAGCAATAAGGATCATCCTCATTTAGTTGTCAGAGACTCATGAAGGAGCTTTGTACCCCTTTCCAATTTCTTCTGGGACAATTTATGAATTCATATAAAGATCAGGTAGATAATTTGGTACCTATTTTTTTCTTATTTACAAAGAATCTATTGTAGGTTGCACTTCAACCAAAACATCCCCCCTGCCATAAACATGGAAGCTACAAGAAAGAACAAGAAGAGAGTTTAGCGACAAAAGGTTTGCCACAGGCAATATTAGAGCAGTGCAACTCTCCCACTGAATGCTACAAAAAAGTTCTCAGCATAATGAGGGAGACTTGGACATTTCTTGTTCTGAGAAAGATTAGCCAGTTAAAAAATCTTCACATTTTGAAAACTTGACAAGTCTAGGTAGACATATGCCCCACAGCAAAGACACTTGGGAAGGTGAGGCCTGAGGTAGAAGGTTAAAGAACACAACAGCTTCAAGATGACAAAAAACTACCAAGTCAGGAATGGAATAAATTACGAAGTTTGTCATTCATGTTTGTTTTGTTAGCAGTTATGCAGTCCAATTACAGGCTTAAGAGTACTTTTCCTGGCAACTAGCTGTTTTTGCTACAGCTTGAGATTCAAACAGACCAGCCTAGGGTCATTTTAGATACAAACAAGGGCATATCACTGTCTGAACAGTTTCCATTGCTCTGCTTTGAAAGCAGGAAGCTCTACAAAAGTCCACATTCCAGAATGAGCAAGAGGGATATTTGTACCAAGCACACAAACCAACAGCCTTCCTGGCTACATACCTATACCAAATCTTCACATAAGACAGACCCAAGTTACCTCCAAGATGTCAGGTTCTGAGCAGTTCTCAAAATGGAATAGGTGGGCATTCCTCAAGTATGCCACAGCAGCTTTGCAGACCACAAATACAAGAGCATGAAGTTTTACAGCAAACTGGCAACTTTGTATTTCCTTGAGAGGATGTTCAACTAGCCAGACTAACCATTCCAGGTTTTGCAGCACACTCCTGGATCCTGGCCAGGTGGGGTGATGTTGGTGTGGGAGCCCCATGCTCTGCCTACAAATCAAGGCTTTGAGAGCCACAGATAGGCTGTGCCTGGTTGAAAAATCCTAACCATCTTTTGTTTTTCCTCCCTGTTACGAGCTACAAGTCCTTCAACAGTTACTCAGTATAAAAAAGCAAATCACGGCAGAAAACAGGTTTTGAGTATGTGTGTCCACATAAGCTAACACTGCCCAATCTGGTAGTAATTATCCAAACATCAAATTCACATTTTAAACAAGCACACTCCTTTGGGAAACAAAATATGTACTCTTTTGGAGCTGTACTAAAGAAAGAAAAATTCACAAGAACCAATAATGAAAAGTTAACGTTTGCATCCCAAATACAGTAACTGTTTGCTTTTTAAATTTTCATCAGCTATATCACACTGATATCTATGTGATAAGCCACCTGCCACAGTTGCCTAGTCTACCCCAGTAACAGATTCAGTAGAAGCATTACAAATTGCTGCAACCGAAACCAGCACAGCACTGGTAGGCTGCGAAGGAAGAGACACAACTCACTTTGAGGCCATGAAATAGCCCAGGGAATCAGGCCGTGTTGTGGGACTTTTCCCGTGACACAAATGGAGCAGCCATACTGGAATGTTCATCTCAGTGCTGGGATGCCATGTGGTCCCTGCCCAGGGAAGGTGGAGAAGGGCTCTGACAGTGCCAGTACCAAGCCCCCCGCAGCGCAGCCAGGACGGGCAGCTCCGAGCCTGAGGCAAAATGCAGCAACTGAACCTCTCGGGGGCATAACTGGCAGGTGGGAACATCTCTGACTGGGAAGGCTGTCATCAGCCTTCTCGTTTTCATCAGCAATACACTTCACAAACAAGTCATTTCAAGACTCAGAACTTAAAGGAGTAGAAAATCAAGCACTAAATATAAAAGCATTGCGATGCTTTTTTACAAAAAGCATTTATTGTAATAGACTAAATAAAATGTGTTCAGAATGCATAAAACAAATTCATCTATGCACGGAAGCACTTAAATGTGTTTTATTATCATATACAGGGCCAAATTAATTTTATTCTTGGAAAGAAGAGTCTGGTTTCTGTAAGCCATTTACTGTCAAACCAAACCACAAACACTTACTCCTAAAATTAAACTTAGAGAGAAATGCTGAGCATTTAAAAAACAAAATAAATTAGCCTTAATAAATTAGTAAATTTGCAGGCACTTCCGTAACATGTATGTTTACACCCTACTGGAGATGTGCTGAGGTTGTATGGAAAAAAAGACCATAACTTAAATATTTTTAAATACTGCTACAGTCTCAGTTGTCAACAGGATGTCTTTCTCATCCCAGGAGATATTCCTCTTGGGTACGAAGCATTAGAAATTTATGTCTACTCCATCCTTGTGCTGCTCCAGCCATAAAAACATGATCATCATCATCATCATTGGCTGTAGAGTAGAAATTGAGTCATACCTTTGCATTAACTCCAGTCACTCGTGTGTCATCAGCTACAGCCCGGAGGTAATTATGAAGGGACAACAAAAGGGCCATTCATATCCGCTTTGCACAATGACAATCTGACTTGATGATTTTGGTCCTTATACCACAGTATTTCTACCTGTCCCTTTTCCCTCTTTCCTAGCAAAATCCAATCCTCTAAGCCTTCTCATTAGATATTAGCAATTTTAGAAAAATTGATTTCTTATAAACTCACCTACTCCATACCTCACTTAAAAACCCCCTTGCAATGTCAGTTCCTCTGCATCACTCGATGCAAAAAGCGAGCTGAAGAAATGAGGCAAGGAAGCAGTACAACAAACAGGATTTACACTCTCTGCTCCATGCATATTTTTGAAAGGAGCAGGAGACTATTATTGCAATAAAATAAAAATATCATTAATCATCTCCAATCACTAAATATACAGTGAAATGAATACTTCTGATTTACTCTTGGCCTCATTTGTGTTAAGCACTGCCTTCTTACCAAGTGAAATATGCCATCAGTTTTCACCTTGACATACTTCAAGCAGAATTGACTCAGAATACAGCATTTACATGATTAGCTGAGATTCACTGAGATTTCTAATATTTTACTTCTTTTATCTACTAGGTACATCTATAGAGAATCAGATGGTTTTTCCCTGATGTTTAGTGTATGAAGCACTAAAGCAGAAAACACTAAAGCAGAGAACCAGCCAAACAGGATTCCTATGAGTCACTATGTATTTAACACATTTACTTGCGGGCTCTTTATGCTTTTGCAAGCTTTACATAGGATCTTAGGCTCGCAGGGATCTTTGTTTTCCCGTTTAAAAGTCATGTCCCCCTTCACACAATAGCCCTGCAAAGATACGTCCAGATGTAATAATATGGGCTATTTAATTTTACTTCTGTTTAACAGCCTATTTGCTACTTCACAGTGTTTCTGAATGCTAATATTAGTTCTTACTTCTCACACAGAATGACTCCTTCCTTCCCTGTAGAAACTCCAATCTCATAAAAACTAAGTTTACCTCATCTAGGCAACTACTTCTCACTATTTTTTAAAGCTTTCTGTCTCAGCTTTCTATCTAAATATGACACAGTAGCCACCAGATTCCATGCAACTGCGACAAGTTCTACCATCATTATTTTTCTCACGTCTATAAAACTGTTATTCAGAATATAGTTATTCAGAATGTTGTAATAAGAGCCTGTACGTGAGCATAAAGTTACACTATTAATTTCATTTTTAAGACTGTTTAGAATTTCACCTGAAAAAAGGTAGTACAAATCAAGAAGGAAACAAGATTGAAACATGTTACTATCTTTCTCTTACTAACTGTTCCCTTAAATTTTGCAATAGATACCTCTGTTTTGCTCCTGTCATTAATTCTGCAGCTTCTTGAAAAAATAAAATAATTACAAGATAACAAGGTAGTAATGAAAATCAGGTTCTTTGTGGAAAGCAGCACTGGTTGCCTGAAACATCAAGTTTGTTTCAGTGAACGGTGTCTTGGAAAGAAACCTTTTGCTAGGAGTAGCTATAGGACAGGACTCCTAATTCTCTTCAGCTGTAGCCCATTCTGAAGACCCAGGTGTACCAAATAAATTGCTTAACTGACACATCTTCTGAAAGGTTATTTCCATCACAGCCTAGTTTCATAGTAATTAATGGATTAAAATGTTTTGCTGGATGTTAGAGCTCACAAATCTTCAATCTCTAGCCAAAAACATTCTTGTTCATTCATACCACGTTTTATAGAGACCTTGAGAATCATCTGCAACTTCCTTGCTTTTCAACTGCTACCTGTCAGACACAGGCTTCCAGAACCTAGGTTTTCCCTCCAGGGGGAAGCTACTGTTATACTGGAAATACTGTTACAAAACAGAAATTACTTGCATTCCTCAAAATCAGGATATTACATTTTGACTTCTAAGTGATTTTTCTTTTTTCTTTCTTTTTTTGTTTAAATTAAAGAAGCACAAAAATTACCTTAATTACATATCCTTATTCTCTCTCATAAAAAGTTATGTCCATTTTTGGGAAGCCAGATATACCTCGTATGAAAATTCTAATGAAAACTGGCCAAACTTCATTTTAAATTCTAGAAAATCAAAACTAAAAGTTTTACTCAAAGACAGCTGCTCTAAACATCAAGACTTGTAGGTCAAAAGATATGACTGTTCCAAAACTCTTGGTGTTTAGTGATGCAATGTGTACTTCTGCCCCTTAACCTAGAGACGCATTTCTCATTTGATAAATATGAACATTTTCTGCTGAACTTCCACAAAGGCCAGGACAAACATTTCTGACAGATGTGTTCATGTATTCTGAAATTTCAATGGAAAAAAACCCGTTTTAAACTGCTAAGTTCCCAAGGAAACCAGTATCTCAACTCTTACAGTCATGCACATGTCAGGAAATGCCAGTTACAACAGGTCATATACTAATGGTTAATTTCTATTTCCACTTAGAAATGCTGAATCCTGCTCAGTCACACAATTTCTAGCCCATTCCTCATGTTGTTTCCTGTGTCACATCCACAATTAGTGTTATCCACATGTTACTGTCAAGGCTCTATACCCTTCTCAATTTGCCTTTTCCTATACTAAGGAAACTTCTTAAAGATGGCACCACAACATTCCCAAGTAAAGTCTGACCTGTAAATAGCAGCCTTCCCATGACCATACCAAGAAAAGCACAACAGTGAAGCTAAGTTTCTTTTCATCTCTAGAGTACCCTGTTTCACAGATACAAATTTGAAGCCCATTTCTATAGCAGAATCTGTAGAAAATTACTGAGATGTTTAATTGGATTCATTTCTTAAACTAGAAAAATAAAAATGGATATTCATAATAACTAAACATTTTACCATCTATTTTTTTTAAAACAGCTTAGGTAATAGTTCTGAATGTAGCAGTTTATACACTCAAATGAGAAGATGAAATACCTATCAATACACACTTTGAACAGTTACCAAGCCATTCTAACTACACATTACCCTTTCCTTTGACAGCTAAATCTGCCTTAGACAGACAAATTTAAAACTAGATTTAAAAGCAAGCTAGTACCACACTGCTAAAAGAATCACCCTCCACTGCCAAAGATGTAAGAGTTTATACACAGCAGTGAGTTGGAGGTTCCAACAGCCCAGCTGCAGGGCTCACACAGCCTTGGGGGGCAGCCCTGAGGCAGGGGAAGGGGCTGAACACCTCTCAGGAGGCAAGAAGCAGAGGCTCAGGCAGGAGCTGCCATAGCCCCAGCCTCATCAGCAGGTGATGTACTGGGGTTTTTCACTTCCCAAAGGAGCATCTGGCCCTTAGCCACAGCTGCAGACCTCTCAGGCACACATTCCCACCCCATCCCAGCCGTGGCAGTTTGTCACTTCCACTCCTTCCCACAGTGAATCACTGCATAGGGACATACCCAATACACTTTTGACATGGACAGACCTGTAAAACTAGATCCATGATAACTTTTTTTACTGGCTTCCCAAAGAAGCCCAAGCATGCACAAGAGCTAGGGAAGAGAGGGAAAGCTGCAAGAGTGGCATCCCCAACCTGACTTATCACAGACACATTAACTACGTATTTAAAGCATCTGTGAACATATCTCTTACTGAAGGGACAATAAATTCAAAATTAATACTAGTAAAAGTTAAAAGATCAACTCAAATGCAGTAGTGCAAATTTCAGAGTTCATTGCAGTTGAAGGTTAATGGAAAATTGCTTTCCTTGGCACTTCATGTGCTTATTGTAAATGGCCAGTGTCACCATTTCCTCTGTACTGCCACTTTTCGTTTCTTGTTTGAACTTAAAAAACAGGAAAGGAGTCATGAAGTAACAGGAATTACCAGGGGATCAGGGGAAGCGCAGTGCTCTAGAAAGACTCAACTTGCTTTTGTGATTATTGTGCAGTTTAACGTGTTCCTATCACTGCCAGCACACACACAGCTGTCCAACAATGGAAAAACTCCGTGTTCTCATCAGCCACACTGTTCATTGCCATCAAATGTTCTGGATGCCAAGAGATTTTCCATCTAGCATTAACCCAGTGCAACAACAGCCCCTGTGAGGTAGGAATCAGGCTTTTATGATTTTTAAACTCAGATGAGTCTTGGTAAAGGTAGCCAAGCACAGACACCCTCCCCACTTCCCCTAACGAAACACCAACAGATCAAGTGGGAAGGTTTTATCAGAAGCAGCTGTTACTATTGACAGCTCCAAGGTAACTCTTGCAACAAACAGGTTTGAGCTCAGGGTTTTTTGAGATTCCTGCTCAGCTAGAAACACCACAGCAGCATTGCTCAATCCCATTTAACACTTTGACAGCAGCCTCTCAGCCTCACTCCAGATGGGCTAGCTGCAGTTTTGACTGAAGTCATTGCCAGCAGGCTCTGATTTTGTTTGCAGCTATATTCCACTTCAAATGCGCTCGTAAGAAACAACTTTAATATTTTGTGCAGAAATACATTGGGAACTCTTGGGAAAAAAAAGTAAAAACAACACGACAGTAAAACCAAACAAATCTAACAGCCAAATCATATCCCAGTCACTTCAGCTTTGGAGCGAAAGCAGGAGAGACTACAGCAGATTTTGCCAAGAGGCTCAGGCTGGGCTGCCCATCCTTGAAGTGACCCAAGTGCTCACTCCAGTACTTTACTCCATTTGGCCAGGCACTCTGTCCTTCACCCCATCTCACACTGGCTCTGACCAAACGTTAGGACAATCCACATCTCCATCTGGCAAAGAAATGCTCCTTGGCTGTTTTAGCTTTCTGGTAGTGGCAGGCTGAATTGGCTTTCTGCAGGGACAGAGCAGCACCAGAGGAGTCCAGAGCAAGCTGTTTCTTAGGCTGCATCATGTCACTTCACACTTGCTCTAGTGGGAAGAATGGAAGCACAGCTTTTTTCCTCATGTAATCAGCTAAGCATAATTTTAATTTTTCTTTTTTAAAGACAAAGAAGCTGAAGCTACTTTTAATTTGCTCTGCAGTAGTCAACCTATGAGACCCTACCTCATGAGTTAAAGTCTAATTTGAAGTTTCTCCCTGAGTTTATCCAGAGTTTAAAAACTACATGAAAGGGGTCCCCAAGGGATACTTCAGACAAATAACTGTACGGGCAGCGAAGACTGTTAGCTATACCAGATTCCACCCCTCATCCTAAAGGAAAAAACCCCAAACAAATGAACAAAACTAAAACTACTCTTCACAGTGTTCCCTAGAACAGTGAAATCCTTCAGGATGTTTCCCACAGCTAACTAACAGATTTTAAGTATTCCTTATAGCACCATGCAGAAGAGTCCTTCTCATCCTTACGGCACTTCCACAAGAGCAAGGCAATGAGTCTTCAGCAAGTATTGCCTTATCCCAGGAAAGGAGAGAGCAACCTCAAAATCAGTAACTGGTATGCAAATACATCAATGTGTCATATCTAGCTCAATTTCAAGTGCTCAAACTTAACTGTCCAAGATTACTAATTTTATATAATTTGACTGGGGTATTTTTTCTTTCTGTCTGCAAAAGACTAACAAAGAGGAATAAGGAGCAAAATCACTAGTTTCTTCTATGCAGTTCTCTCTTCCCCCCTTCAAAATCCCTTTTTCCTTTAATTAAACCCCTGAGTATTCTTAAAAAATTCCAACACTTAGGCTAGAGCAACCTGTAAAATAGCCTAGAAGAAGCAAATTAGTATGATGGGCTTCTTCTTAGTAAACATGACATTGATAAAGTATTTGCAAGTTTTAAAATGTTGCAATAAAAAATATCTGAGAGAAGAAACTAGACAAAGACATTTAATTGTAAGAGTTACTAAAAAAACACTTCTTATTCTACAGGAAGTATAAGACTGCGCAGAAGTTTAGCAGTGAGAATTTCACTTAAATTTTCACAATATCATGTTAGGTGACAGGCATCAAAAATCCTGTATCAAATTGCTTTGAAGATCTGAAATTAATGCCTTAAGCAGGGAAAGGTGTTTCAACCAAAAGTTGAAAGAACACCCAACCAAACCAATCTCAGAAAACTGGCTAAGAGCCACTACTCTTAGAGTTGAATAAGATTAGGAGATAAATGCAGTAATTTTAGATTAAATGAAAGCAAGCACATATCATCCCATGAGAATGTTACATCTGCCAGAATACTAATACAATTTAGCGCTTTTTTGTATGCAAGACAGTAAAACCACCATGTAGCAGAAGAGTTGAAATGAAACTGATACCAATCTTAGAACACGAGTTATAAATGCAAGAGAAATGGCTATGAAAGCCTGCATCAGCTGTGCAGTGTAAACTCATAACTGTTATAATTTCTTTGACTTCATATTTTTCTTTCCTCAAAAGTTTCCACAGCAGACCAACAGTTTCTAGTGCAGTATCAAACTGACTAGGTCATTACATATTTCAAACAGATTGGAAAAATTAAGCCACATCAGATTCATTCCACTCTATAATTCCACATGCATTTCTGTATTTTTATTTATAATTTTAAGACACCATCAACAATGCATATAAATAATTAAATTCAATAAATAAAACTGTAACAACTCAGACTTTATTCTGACGAGCTCAAAAACATATCCACCCATTAAATACTCTTCCATCCAATGTCAGATAACAAAGCAAGGCCATGTAGATATCTGTTCAAACTAGTCTTTCCTACAAGGGCAGAACTTGAAGTATACACTTGGAAAGCTACACAGCCCTGAAGGACTCTCTAACCACAAAGATTTAAAAATGCTTTTAAAGAGCATGTGAAGCATGCAGAGGTCACAAAACCCAGTGTCATGGGTTTGATTTTTTTTTTCTAGCCAATTGATGCTAGAAGTATAACCTCCATAGGAAAACACTGGAATGGAAACACAAATTTTAGTATCAGTATATTAATATTTTCTGAAGCCATAGCTGAGAAGAGTTCAAACAATTAAAGCCAAAACTGCTATGGTGCGAGTTTTTACCTCAGACTGCAGGTGCTGGATGACAACTGTTAATGCTTCAAACTTCTGGTTACTGGATGTCAGGAATTTTTTCAGCTGCAGGATGATTCCACTTTGGGTCTCACATTTTGTTTTGTACTGTGTCAACTCGGCTGCTTTTGTGCCAGGTGAACGTGCATCTGTGGAGGCTTGGGTCCGTATGCATGAGCTCTTGGGACTCCGCTGCTTGCCCTTGTCAACTAAGACAACAACAACAACAACAACTAGTTAATATGCATTTCATGCTGAAATCTCACCAAAATGTAAAGGACAGGTGCAAAAGAAAGAAGTTATAAACTCCTACAAACACTTGCTGACATACTAACTAGGAGAAAGGGTTATTTCAGTAGCACTGCAGAGCAGGCACTATCAATCTGTTAATTCTTAACTCCATAACCTTGGATACAGTGTTTTGCACTTCATTCTAACCTTCATGTATTCTGTGGCATACTTTTCAGCATACTCTTCACACTGGGTTTTGAAAAAAATACTTTTATAAAATGCAAGATCTCTGTCATCCTATCTTTTCAGCAACTTATTTCTAACATAAGAGTTAGAAATGTCCACTTTTGTGTGCAACGTGGATTTCGTATTTCTTGCACTCCAAAGTACTGCTGAATACAAAACCATTTTCTCTACATTTCCTTTGTTATTTTTCTTCCTTTTAAAATTTTAATCGTAAAAACTCCCCTCTCTGCAGCTGAGACCTGAGCTTTATTCACTAGAGGTCTTGCAGCATTTCTTAGTGCTGGCAATTTTCAGTCACAAGGATAAGACTTTAAAAAAGCTCTAAAATGTAATGTATTTCAATATGTTTTCACAGTCCTGAAATCACATTATTGATTTAATAGTCTCAGTTTTGTGGCAACCTCAATGCTTTCACAGTACACAATCATCTCATGTCAGAGGAAACCAGATTACATAAATCAGCACTTGACTCGTCAACACTGTATTTTCAGGTTTCTCTGCTTCCTTCAGACTGGAAAGGGAGTACAGTACTGCTATGCAGATAGGGCCAGTCTTCCCCCCTTGATCACAAAGGGAATGAGCAAACAATTTTGCAATAAAAGGCTGATGCAATAGATAAATATCCCTTGGCAATTTAATGAAGACATCTACGCAGATTACTTTGTACAGTTTCAACTTAACAAGATTTCTTCACGATAGAGTGAAAAAACCTGAGAGGTGAGATCTGGAGAAAAAAAAGATAGGAACATGCATCTTGAAGGTCTCTTCCAACCTAGTGATTCTGTGAAAACAGGGGACAAACCAAACAAGACTCAATCCTTTCTGAATCCCAAGCACTTGGTTTGAAGGTTGTCAAATGACCCTAAAATCATCCCAGCAGTGCAAGTTTCAATCTCACAACTGGAGACAGTATTAAGAACAAAAGCTTTGATTCTCAGTTAATGTTAGTCTGACTGACATATCAGCTATTGCATTAATAAATCAATCTTCCACAGCCTACGTTTGTTTTTAAAGTCTTTGAAAACTGTTTCCTGTGCAAAATACTAATGTCCTCTGTGCCTTCCTGGTATGAAGTGCCTCCTGAGCCTATTAATTTTCCAAATAACACTTGTCTGGGCAAGATTTTCTCCTAGTTAGAGAATTGTCAGTATATCATGCTTTATAATGTTCAAATGACCTTGTATTCTTGGAGATTTCCCTATGCTTCTGCTCAGAGATGCAGACTGTTAAAGGGTGTATTTTCAACTAGAAACACACCATCATGCAGTTTAATATTAGAGCTATGAAAAGGTATATCAACCCAAATCAAAATACAAATTTGTAGGATAAAAGTATTGAGCTTGGCTGCCAGTTCTAGTTATTTTTACCACCATTTAACTAACATGACCACTTCTTTTCTTGCTGTGAAGAGATAACAATGTAGACATTTTTACACAAATGCCAGTTCACATTTGAGAGCAACCAGGTCAAATTTCCAGCAATCTTATGGACAATACTGTGTGGAGGAAACTACTGGTTACCTTCTGAAGCTCCTTCAAAAATCACAAGAGATAATCAAGAAGAAAGGAGAAAAAAAAAGAAAAAAAGAGCAGGGACTAGAGAATAAACATGTAGAGTCAGTTCTTCCCTTCCCTACTGGCTTACATACTCCTACACTCTCATATATTCCACCTCCCTTCCTGAATGCTCCACTTATGACAAATAGAGAACCAGAGTATTATTCTTGATGTAAGAGTATTGGGTAAATTCACTGATACAGATGCTAGTGTCATAATTTAATTAAATATTGGAAGTGAGTTTTATAGCCATTTCTAGGACCCTGACAGAGCTGTGTTAAATGTGAACAATTGCAGACAATTTTTACTCTGGGAAAAATTACATCACACAGGTAGTTACCTAATGAAGAAGTTTCATTTCAATAAGTGATAGGACAGCCAACCACAAATGACAAAAGGCTCCAAATAGCCATTGTTTGCAGAGTTCAGCCAGCCCTTATCACTCTGTCAGTTTCATACCACTGTTTTTATCCTATTACCCAGACCACCAAGTATTTTCCAAGAAGCTCATTCAAGCATCCAACCAAGCCAGCCCTTGATACTATACTAAAAACAGTGGAACAAAAAACACGCATGAAGTGAAACTCAGTGACATTCCTGTTGGCAATTTAATCATAGACGTGCTATACACAGCCACTTCAAATGCTGAAAAGCATGAACCCTCTGTAGCATGAACTGCCTCTACAGATTACCACCACTGACACTACGATGTTTATTTATGGCCTACGTACCTCTGGGCAATGACAGATCGTTTCCAGATTTGTATAGAAGGCATGTTGTGGTGTCAAAACAAAAGCCATGCTTTCATTAAGACAAAAGCATCATGAGTCTGATTACTGATACCACCACATCAATGACAGAGTGTAATTTAAAGATGGTATTGGTTAACAGCCCAAGTCCTCACTTGGGCCTGTTCACCTGCCACCTCTATACAGTCAGACTTGTAATGCAGAACAATTTCCACCTTTGAATCAGGTTCTGGACTCCTCTCCAGCAGGCTCAAAACCACTTTACTCAACGTAGTTAAAAGCTTGGGTTTGGAAGACTGAAAATCAGATTTTCAAGTACTGCATGTAGTACAGTAACTGGACAGAATCACCATCTAAAGTCCTATCCTTCCTACCAGTAAAGAAAATATCATAGCAGTGATTTTGCAAAGACTCAGCCTTTTGATCGTCAAATCATTCACAGAAGATTTGATCTGGATCTTGCAAAAGGTCCACAAATCCTCTCACCCCCTCTACAGCCATTACACAGATGGCACAGCAGCCGACTCCAGTTCAGCGGAGAGAGCATTAAACCCATTCCAAGCTTCTCCATGAAGCAAACTGTTTCTCATGCATAGCTTCTCTAGCTAATAGCCATTCAGAAGCAACTGTCAGTACATAGGGTGTGTTCCATGAAGTTACATTTAGCTGCTGGGGTTCTGCCCAGTGCTTAACATAGTATTTGTATGGCTGACTACCTCAGAACTTGCATTGTGCTACTGGTTTCCTGAGCCTCCTTATCTTGTGCATTGTTGCTGGACTACCAGAAAAATCTCTATCACACTTCTCTGGTTTGCAGAACCAAATCAAAGCCTTCCTTTGCATTATCATGTACTAGGAAGGTATGTGTATTAGTATCTACACTAGGTAGAAATTATTTTAAGCAAGAGATTCAATTTCTAAAAACAATTAAATTCCTTAAAAGCATTCAAAATAGACTAAACAATTTTTTTGACAAGCAAAAATAGAAATAACCTCACTTCTCTCCCCACACTTACAGTCACAATTGTCTTACCCCCATGCACCTTCTTTTCACATTCGTCCTCCAAACTGTTAGCTTCCACTGGTCTTTCAAAACCCATGTTTGTCTGGTGTAAGCATTTTTCAAAGAAAAATCCTTGCTCAACATTTTCTCTCGTGGGAAGATGCAGGCTGGTAAAAACTTTCTGCCTCTCCTCCATTTTCTGGAAAGCTTTGTCTACACATGTTAAATTGGTGCTCACTTCTTTGATCAGTAACACCAGATCAGCCTGAGTATTTAATCTAGCTTCCATTTCTTCTCTTACTCGCTGGATTTCCTCAAGCACAGTTCTTATATCCAAGTGACTGGACTTCATCTCTGCTTTGAGATCTTCTTTCACCTGTTGCTGGCTCCTCTGCAATGCTAACACAGTTCTGATTTCCTTCTGAGATGTTTCCACATCATGCTTTAGTGCCTTCTGCCCAGCCTGCATTGCCTCCTGGCTAGCTCTCACTTCTGCCAACAGAGCAGCGATGCACTCCATCCCGATCCCACGGGAGTTGCAGGACCTCTTCCAGTGTCACAGCTTCCAAGCAGTCAGGGACATTTGTGAGCCAGTATCAGATTTCCCCTGATGGCAAGTGAGCTAGCACACAGCCCTTTGTAGGGTATCCTACTTACAGCACCCTGCAATGAAGGTACTTGGTAAAAGTCTCATACAAGGCGAGCCAAAGGCACTACATGAAAGACTTCAACAAGCAGGGCGGTAGTCAGAGCTCCTTCTCAGGACTCAGCCAGAGCACTAATCAGTTTAATTGGCAGATTATGCCACACCTGAATTTTTTAAAATCTTTTGCTGACATCACTGTACGTGGGACGTCACCCCCAAAGCCACTCCCAACAGTCACTTGATCTGTACATCAATCAAAATACGCCTGGGCATCAGTAACCAGGTTTGTTGCAATGCAGCCAAACACCCTGCGAGAGCACAGTGGCACTTCCTTTACGACACAAAGGCTCAAAGGAAGCCTGAATCACCTGCAGGAGCTGAAAGCCAAACACTTCAACAGTGTGTACTTATTTCAAGTTTATATTCAACAAGGTGATTATGCACCTGTCCTTCTGCTAATGTGAGGTTCAAGTGTACATCTGTGGACACATTTGATATTGCCCCACTCTCACTGAGTGCTCTCCTTATTCACACAGCAAGCAATACCCTTCTGGCAATCTCTGGAAGAACACAGTTCCTGAGGAAACCCTCTAATCCACAAACAATAAAGACTTATCACAGCAATATGGGAAAAATGACTAATGAGGTATTTTTGCCAGGTTAAGGCAGCCAAGCCTTTTAGCTACCAGTTCTGAGTGCTAACTTTTCTCTGGAAAAGATATGGCTTCTTACTTTTAAGCACAAAACTCTTAATAGGTCTAGGCTCCACGTGAAAACAGGTAGATTAATGGCACCAGGCTGTTAGCTGTTGTGTTATACAGCAGTTTAATTACCCAGTTACTGGATTCAGTTTGGAAAAAAATTACCAACACTGTATAAATCTTGGTCTACAGAAGGTGTCAGTCTCTGCTTTCAAAGAGGTGAGCACGTACTCAGCACAACACCCAGCAGAAGAGGACTCAGACCACACAAGCTGGAGCTCAGAAAAACTTGTACACCACTCCTTTGGCCCTGTCATGTCTCCAAGATGCTTTCAGAAGGCAGTGATGATCCCAGAGCAGACACCCATGCTATCTGTCAAAAACCTCAATAACTCCCATCAGCATTGTTTTGGGCTGGGAAGCATCACTAGGAATGCCAGTAGCCCATGCATGCAGAAATCCAGGATTTCCAAATCACCACAGTGCTGCTGGCCGAAAGGCCAATCTGGGGACTCCTGCCTTCAGTGAAAGTTTACTACTGATTTGCCAGTTCTCCTCCTACACTACTCCAGGCACACTAATGGGACTAGGAAGTTATCAGAGATGCACCTCAAGGCTTGCAGATATTCCCTGACTATTTTGCTATCACAGCCCCTTGGTGAACACAGAGTCAATGCTGGAGTTTTTTTTCCAAGTCTCTGTATCATCTGCCAGAAGGCCAGACATGGAATTTCTGATGGGATTTCCCAGCTACAGGCCACAGGTATAGTTTCTTCCCCTTTTGGCTCCTTGCCCCATTCCTAGCTGAATAGCTATCCCAAGAGCTCCTAAGCATTATTATTCACACAGTCACCACTAGAGACTAGTATACAGGTTGCAGAAGCCCTATCTGAAGTCTGAATCCAGGTAACATCTTTGACAAAATATGTAGGTAGGTGAAGAGAGCCAGGTAGGAGCAGCAGAAGTACTTCTGCATCCCTTGGCCATCAGCTGCAGTGATTCAGCTGAGCAGTGTAAGTTTTCATTCCATTTCATTTTGTTTCACCATATTTAGCGGTTCCTAAAAATCTCACTTAGTGAACTATTTGCAGAGACCTTGTCAGACAGCAAAATCCATCTGGTTCTGTTGTGATACAGCTGAAAAACAGGCGAAAGGGAAGGTATTCCCAGACTCATGGATGTAACCTCCAAGATGTAAATCTTCCTAGAAACTTTAGGCAGCTAACATGAATCCTGTGTTTATACTAAGTTAAATAGCTCAAGTGTCATCCTGCCTAAGTTTCACTTTCTGATAGCTTTACAAGTATAGTTTCACAAAGAGCGATTCCATGAAGCAGTGATTTCAACTGAGTTAACAAAAAACAAAACCAAAAAACCAAAATCAAATCAAAACACCCCCACCAACAAAAAAGGTTTGGGGGTAAAAAAAAGTCTCCAACTGATACCCCTTGGTCCCTCTGTAGTGGAACAGGTTCCTGCAGACATTGACTCACAGCAGAATCCTAACTACAACATCAGTGAATGCTTGAGGGAAGCTTTTCTCTATAAGCTACATTGAAAGCCTGGCTGATGAAGCTCAGGTGACTAAATCAGGTACTGCAATTGCCATTCCTGTCCAACATCACCAAATCCAAAAGCCACAGCCTCCTTTCTACAAGCGCGTGCATCCACCCTAATTGCCCAGTGTTCTCTGCTGTAATGTAATACACTGAAGAAAACCAGTACTTGGAAGCTCATCTCTTGCTCTATATGAATACATTAATTCTATCCAAAATGCAGTCAATACCAATGTTTGGTATCTTCCTAACTTAGACGGGCTGATTGATCATAAGGAATCTTTGTCAATTTGTAAGGATCACTCTCCTGACACAGATTTCAGGCAGATTTTCTTTACTTTTCTTCACTCTGGAAGAAACTCTTTAAAACCTCACCTAAAATTAAATCTATAGGGTAGTACTACAAAGCAAATTTTAAGTACACAGAAGTTGCTGCTACTCTGAATTTTACAACCTGCCTCTCAACAGGAACACTTGATAGCTAATGACAGATGGAGAACATTTTATCAATGCACATGTTTCTGAACCTAGAATTCATTGCCTCAGAATTATCCATTTCATCAGCTGTACATCAGCTTCTGCTCCAGCTAAGATGTCTCTATCCTTGATGCATCTCAAGTGTCTTAACATTTTTTCCTGTTCCGAAAAAAACTCCTGATTTCCTACACTAACGTGAAACAACCACTGTTGAGGATTTAGTTTCAAAAGTACATTAAGGATTAGGGCAGGACAAAAAAAAGACTTAAAAATAAAATCTGGTCTATTTTGGGAGAGATATGTTTGAGGTTTTTGGGGGGTTGTCTTTTGTTTTTAAGGTACTTCTTTCACATTACAGAAACACAGAAATTTTTTAGAATTGCCAACCAGCAAACACAAAACACCCCTAATTCTACAGCTCTAATTATGCCTTCCCCTTATCACAATGTGTCCAAGTTATTTGATCGATGCAACAGGCAGACTGGTCAGCCATTTAATCTCATGGCTGTAATTTTAAAGTTTGCTTTGTGACAAGCTATGGCCATTAGAAGAGGACGATTTAAGAACATCCATGGAAATAAGGAAGCTGCTGGGTTTAATCTGCAGCAAGTACATATATTACGTTTGAGAGGACCTGGAAATTCAGCTAGCTGTAAACAACCACCTTAAATTCTTCCAAAATTCCTGCTCTGGGCTATAATATAACCCAGGGCAAACACACAGGGAAAGCAGTCACAAAACTGAATTAACGGGCTCTGCAGAGGGCCTGGCAAAGCTGGACTTGGATGGAAGCCTTCAAGGCCCTCCACAGCTTGGTCAACTGTGTTTTTTGTCTGCATCCATCTCGGCAAGTGGTGAACACACCTTTCCTCCTGTGCTTCTCACAGTCCAGGCTGGTGACTGCACAAACACAGACTCCTGAAGAAGTGATGTTTTGTTTCTAAGCTCTGCCTCAGGCCTGTCTGTGTAAGCTGGTGCAGACAGTCCCAACTTGCTCTGTTCACACTTCAAGCATGCTAGTCATGAGCCAGTTCCAGTTAACAGCAGAGACACTTCACTTTTCAGAGTTGTACCTGGATAAACTGCTCAACTGAAATGCTTAAGATGCTGCACCTCAGAAGCTTCTTTATCTGTGATCTTGTCTCAAAGCGAATGGGTGAAGAGAACCAGCACTTCTTGTCTTGCATCTCCCCCTGCATCAACATGATGTGAAGCCCAAGACGACAATAAATGCTTCCCAAAGCAGTACAGCAGCTCTCTCTTTCCTCTACTTTAACCTCTTGAGTTTCCCTTCTTTCATGTCTAGTACTAACTAGCCCATGTCCAGGAACATCAGCTTATGTCAGCTGTCATCAAATCCTTTTCAAATTGTTCTGAAGAAACCAATCAACCACCACAGAAGCTTTTAAGAAAGGTGCAAGAACTGAACAAAGCTTAACTGCAGGCAGGTGAAACCTGACCTAGATGCTTAAACTGACTCAGCAGGAGTAAAGCACACAGCAGAAATCTTTCTGCCTTTTTTTTGTCAGGGGTACAAAGGTTCTCCAGCATGTATTTTTTAAATGCTGTACAGCCTGGAGGGGAAGTGCAGAGTCATCACATATTATTCCAGGCATTCAGTTTGAAGTACTGTTCCTGAAGGCTCTGTCTATCCTCATCCACTGACTTAATTACAGCACTGACTTGTAGCCTCAGCGCAACATTTTAAATCCATCCCTTTTCATTACCCATTTCCAGCCAGAACTGGATATTATCTTTATACACACAATAATGAAAAGGAAAGGGAATCTCAGAAGTATTTATATTCTTCTAAGATCTCACTATGGTTCCCTTAACATTTTTTACTTCATGTACCACATGTTTTACAGAAACACTAGTTGGGCTTTGAAAGCCTACTATACAAAATGCCTCTGCAGTCACAATGTATTTTGTCAAGTTTACAGGAACTGTAATATGTAGAACTGAATTAAGTTTTCATAGCTCAGCTGGTTAGAGCACGGTTCTAATGATACCAAGGCTGTGGGTTCAGTCCCTCTAGGGCCATTCACTTGGGGGTTGCACTCAATGACCCTTGTGGGCCCTTTCCGCCTCAGAATATTCTACATGATTCTGTGTGATCTAGCTAATAAGTATCAAGCACGAATATGAATCACATGTCTACTACAAAGATAAAAATATTAATAAGCCCACCATTCAAAGATGACCACAAACAAAACAAACAAATTTGGAATGCAATGCAATTCACAGAAAACAACTCTAACATCCACCAGATAGACTACCAGTGCATCAGTTGAGGTGTTAGGGCGTGGGTTGGACTTGATGATCTTGGAGGTCTCTTCCAACCTAGACATTCTGTGAATTCTATGAATTCAGGGTTGTCCCGGTCATCTTCCAAATAACCAAGGGTGATATTGATGCTTGATATTTATTTATTTTTTTTTTAGCTTGTTCTGAACTAGAACAAAGCCCAGGACATGTTAGTTACCCACACAATGCTACATACCACTGTCTGGGGGAGAAGAAAAGGAAGATGACAGAACTAGTTTATTGTACTAGAAAGCCTAGAGCATGGGTGTTTTTATATGAGAGGAATAGGCTATATCTACATTAATGAAACTCCTTCATCCACCTTAAAAAATAGCCACTGTCATCCATTTTTAATGACAAAGATGACAACAGATGGAAAGTAATTGCATGACGATATTACAGGGTGCTGATGCTTCAGCCAATGAGGACTGAATTAGATTGAACTTCATCTCAATGTATTATCCTCAGTTTAGGTATCTGAACTCTGCTACATCAGTTCATCATATACATCACAGCACACAAATCTTGGAATTCCCTAACTTTAAAATACACAATATACTAGAAGCTATATTTTTTTTTACATAAGGGGTTTATGTTTCAGTAAGTTACTAGTTCAGATATTTCTCTGATTAGGCAAAGAAACGTGAAGCAGTTCTCCTTTTCCTTATAGTTGCAGCTGTGCCTTGTCATCCATGAAGTACACAACTTCCCAAAAAATCAAACATGGAGTGATGTTGAAGACTGATGTCTCTCTCTTCTGCTCCTATTTCCTCCGAGTCTGTTCTCTCCCTAACTCCTGTGCTAAAAAGTTGCTCCTTACTGTCTGGTGCCCTCTACTGCTTCATCGGAAGTATAAGATATGCCACATTTTTGCCCTTCGTTCTGCAGCCTTTGTCCACAAAATCAGGACCCAGAGTCATTGGGAACAGGAGTCCCACCATGATTAGTTCATACTATTGGCCAACCAACGAATTGCCTCCCCAGTACAAATCCTGATCGCTTTGTTTCTCCATATCCTCCTTGGATACACTTAGAGAGTGTGTATGTAATGTTACAGGAAGAAGACCAGTACCTGACGTGTAGAAAACCCTCACACAAGACCCGAGAGCAGAACGATGCCAATACTGGCCTCTTCCTGTTCGAGCCTTTGTGAGGATCCCAGCCCTCACACGTTACCACGGGTGAAATGGCTGAAACACAGCCAGAAAGGAGGAAGCCACTTAAGCTGCAATGCTTGAAAGCATTCCTTCTCTAATACTGCAGTCCAGCCCACCTTGCCCAACATCAAGAATACAGGGCTGGAAAAAAGCCTCCTGAAACTATTTACATGACTCCTTGTTGAAGCAAGGCAAACATTACCTAGACACAAAAGGCATTTCACCAGACTGCTCAATTG
>WAAE01031683.1:0-25986 GCA_013400495.1 Nicator chloris | reverse complement strand
AAAAAAATTTCAGTAACAAAAAACCTGTATAATACGTACCCAAAAGAGAGAGTCTTGGTTCTCCATGGTTTAATAAGTTTCTGTGATTTAGTGTTTTCCTTGAGTCTATAGCTGTCTTTTGGAGAGGGTCCATCCTGTTCTTAAGCAAATAATGGTAATGGTCTTCAAACCAGAAGTTCTGGTTAGCTTCTAACAAAGCAACGGTTACTTTCTAGAAATAAGATAATACTGGTCTGCTTTTTTGAGGTCTTTACAACAGTGATTTAAATGTACAGTTGAAAGAACAGAAAAATTCATTTTGCTGACCTAATTTATACCAATCATTCAATTATGTATTAAAAACTTGAAAATAATTTACAGTTTAATGATGAAATTTTTTTTTACCATGTACTCTGATTTGGAAGATGACTTGTAAAAGATTTAATGTAATTAAATTCAAAGCAGGATCCCATGGAAGGAGAAAATGATGTTGATTTTACCTTCCACTCATTCTCTCGTACACTTAATTCGCTCACTGTGTAGTTGTATCAGAAAACTGATCTCCAAGCACCAAACTGTGTTTGTATTTGGTCTGGCCAGGCTCCCTTTGTGCAGTGCAAGAGATGCTGGGTGTCACATCCTCATCATGTCTCTGAGGTTGTCTTTGTTGGTGATGATGCACTATCCTGTGGACAGATCTTTCATGGTATTCAGCTTTACATATACATGGTCCTTTGATGCAAGGAAGAGCCTGCAGTCTGTAAATCTTAAGTGAAGTTCATGTCTGTTGTTTGTTTGGTTTTGTTTTCCAAATACATGTCTGTTTTCCTGTTGGTCATACAGTGAAAGGAATGGCACATTTGATATGCTCCAACTTTCCATCCTCCTGATGTTAGGAAGGCAGGATGTGTCACTGTGGTGTGATTTTACAGCGGGCAGGCCTTCTGGTCTTGATGTAAACAACCCATTCCTCAATTTTACTATTCCCAGGACATTGCTCCCAACAGGATTACTTGTTATCAGTACAGGTCATTCTTTTCACCCTTGTTCTGTCATTTCTCACAATGATTTCACACACGTTTCCATTTTTTTCGTTCATAGTAAAACCAACCTTTCTGTGATGAATCTCTGTAGGCTTTTACAGAGGTCTGCTAGGCCAGGAATTGCACAGTGCCTTTATGGCAAGGAGTTGTGGTGAGGTGACTTCTGTTACTTCTGGAAGCACTGAGCTGTCTTCAGGAGGGATAAGATCTTGTATAAACCAGATGTTGGTCTTCTCCCTGGTGTGAACAAAATTTAATTGCAATCCACATGTGGACTGGGATCTGCCAAATGAGCAAGTTATGTTGCTTTAGTATGAGGAAGTGTAATGTTTTGAGACAAATGGCTGTATTGCAGAAAAGTTGCAGATGTTCATGTGAATTAGATTGTAATTTCTTAGGTACCATATATTGAGGATTCTCCTGGATCCGGCTGGTAACCCCGAACAGTTTTCTAACTCTATAGTGTGGTGTGTGATCTGTTCCTGGGAGTATCTAGACTCTTTCTCCTATGCCCTTGATTTTGCTTATTTATTTATTTGTTTAAATCTATTACATGGCATAGTATTTTTTACCCATGGATTTGTTGTTTAAACCAAAGGTTTCAATTTGGGGAACAGAAAGAGTTGTGCTAGTGTGTAGTTGATCCCAGACTTTTTTATTTTTTGTCCTTGATTATGATGTCAAGTTACTGAACTTTGACCTTGTTTGCTTCCAGTTTTAAATTTTAATTTCAGTTTTTATTGCAGATGTCAGAGTTGTCCCACTGATTAGATCTACTGACTCATCACAGCTGTAACTGGAATTGAAAGTGGGGAGGGATCAAAGTGTAGTGCATCCTGGCAGTAGAAGTTTGTTTCTGGGTCAGGGGAGAACCAGGGTTGCAGTCAGTATTGATCAAATTGATTTTATTTGCCTCTATGGTGAAATGAGAAAAATAAGCTGTTGTTTTGGGGAGGTGTTTTCAGATTAATAAATTGCTGTATTAATACCTTGAAAAAGAACATTAACTTCTGGTATTTCTGGTTACACGTGACTAAGAAGCATTTGAGTAGGTTGGGGCTGTGCAAGAAATACTGAGCAGATAACTTGCTCCTTGTCTTTCTTAGTTTTCAGTTTTAATGTATTTTTAATTTGTCTATTTCATGTGTCTACTGCGTTTCAAAGGTCTGTTGGTTTCTCGAATTAGAGACATTTTTATATCTCTTCAATGGAAAGAGTTAAGCTCTTCCAACCCTACTTTAGGCAAGTTTTGCAAACAGCAAGTTTACTCATGACTCATACTATTGTCTGAAATTGAGCTCCTTACACCAGGATGATTTTGTAATACCCTTAATTGTTTAAAAGGTCAGACCTTTTATTATGTAAACATGTTTTTCTGTTTTGACAGTAGATTTACTCTGCTCTTAGTGCACTGGAGCTCCTGATTACTGTCTTGTATAAATACAGTAATCAATTCTGAATTATTTTAAGTTGAATTGAAAGGTTTCAGAGTGGTGTTACAGCAGCTTGTTATTTGAGATACAAGATTGCATGAACCGAGTTTTAGTGCTTCCAGTGATTGCTTGCGTTTCCCAGCCAGTACAAATACTTTTTCAAGGCATGAAATCTGCTAGATACAGGTTGGCTCTGTAGAAATTAAAAGAAATGAAACCTCTGCTATGTTTCTTGATGCACTAGGGAGTACAGTGCTGAGATACTTACGTGTGACAAAGGGTTGGACTGGCTTGTTTTCAGCCCTTGGAGCTGCCCTGCTTCTTGCAGTAAAAGGGAGTGGCAGCAGTGTCTGCATCTCTCTCTGCAAGAGTTCCAGATAGCTACCGAGCTGTACTCACATAGATGCACCCCTTGGTGAATGTCCTTAGGATTATGTGTATGTACCACAATACTGAAAATGGATTAATTTTATGGAGAAAGCCATCACAGTGTTTCCTGTGGAAAAAAATCTGACACCCCACATTTATTGAAAACAATTTCATTATCTGGTGGCATAACTTTTGTATGGTACCGATACTATATATGTACTTGAAGTATTGCCTGAGTAACAGTAACTGATGGTAAAAATAATGAAGTTATGAATAATTTAAAATACTGCGTATATTGCTTGTAACTTTTTGCATTAATTTCTTATAGTACTTTCAAGTTTTACAGATAATAAGAGGTGGAATTTTTGGTCTGGTTTCCAGTTTGGAGAAGATATGTAAATTTACCTTAATGAGTTTCTGATTTTCAGTCCTTATAGAAGCCTTGCTGCTAAAATGGGAAACTCTTTCTCCTACAATATTACCAACAAATCTGTACAATTATGTTGTTCCTTCTCTTGGGGATGGTTGTAGGGGAAGGCAGGATGAAACTTAATGAATTGAGGCTGAATCCTGCACCTGATTGCATATCATTTAACTTTGGCAATGCAGCTTTCTGCTGCTTTGGGTGTCCCATGTGTACAGCTGTTAAAGGGCACAATAAAACAAATGAGATGTTTTCTCTCTCATGGCTTTAAAGGGCAAAATTAGAGTTCTAATGGCATTGCTTTAAGATCTTAATATTCAGTGTTTTATAGCTCATCAGTCCAAGATTATACTTGCCTATTTAGATTCATAGAATGACCTGGGTTGGAACGGACCTGAAAATTCATCGTGTTCCAAGCCCCCCACCATGGGCAGGGACTAGAGCAGGTTGCAACTTGGAGCACTTGCTAGTGAAGGCCAAGGCAAAACTATCTGAGAACCTCAAACTTCTCCATGTCCCTGGTAACTAGCTCTCCTGTTTCTTTCCACAGAGGGCCCACATTTTTCCTGGCATTCTTTCTGTCATCAACAAACCTGTAGAAGCTTGTTTGTGTTGCCCTGGAGGTCCCTGCCCACGTTTAACTCTATCAGTGCTTTAACTTTCCTAACCTGGTCCCTGTATTAAGTTAATGAGGGAGGAATTAAATGAAAATTATATCCTACCTTGAAACCACCTGATTTCCTTTTTGGGACTGAATCACATGACGTATTATTCACCCTGGCACCAAAGGCAGTTTTTGCCAAATGGACAGGCTGTATGGCTATTTCACCTAAAACTTTGGGTGCTGAAACTGCATTGGTTTAAAATCATCTGCATTCCAGTTCTGAAACTTGACAAGTGTTGGAGCTGGCATTTGTCAGAGCACTGACAAGATGATGTATGTTCAGATAGAGTTTCCTTCCATTTTTGGCACTCAGGTAGTCGCCTGACCTAGTGGGGATTTTACCTTCAGTGCCTTGTTTGGTGAGGCAAAACTCTGGTTTCTCAATCTGATGCAAAAGACTGTTCCAACAGGGGCTGTGGCTGAACAAAGCAGGCTTGCATTTTGCCTGCCTGTAGGCTCCCATGCCTGGTTTTTCTTCCCACAGACTTTTATACATTTATTTAGTGAATTTGGTCAGGAAACTCATCCAGCTGAAACTAAGACTGGGAGTCTACAAGGAGATGAACCTATCTAAATGGCAGGGGAGCGAAAAGATGAAATCCCTCTGCCTTGAGAAGGGTTCTCTGATTCTTAAATTGTTTAATTAGGCCTTGTGAAATTAT
Source organism: Nicator chloris (assembly GCA_013400495.1). NCBI lineage: Eukaryota > Metazoa > Chordata > Aves > Passeriformes > Pycnonotidae > Nicator > Nicator chloris. The sequence goes on along the minus strand of WAAE01031683.1, from coordinate 21,412 downwards.
AGCCTAACATTTTCTTTTCTCTTCCTGTGTGATCTGATTGATCTTTTATCCACCCAGACAAATGCAGGAGCAACAAGGAAAGCATGCAGTGGGAAGTGAAAATGATCAGGGACATAAGGGCAATGCTACTCTAAAATCCTAGTTGCAACACCAGTAATGTTGCTGGATTTTCAAAGGTCTTCAGGGGATTATACTGAATAATGAGCCTGTCAGAGTGGTTTTCTTTTCCCAGTTACATCTTGAGGCTGTTTTGTTTTGTGCAAGTACATTATCATTAAAAAAAAGAGTTTCAGAGGTCTTAAATGCTTAATGTTTGGAGAGTAACTGGGCATTGTTAGCAATAGTGTAGCCATGGATATGGGAGGGGATTGCTCTTGGGCAGCTCACCTCAGACAGCAACTACGGTGCTGTGTCTTGGTTGTTCCTGTACTCTCATTTCATTTAACCTGCAAATGGTTTCTAGCTGTTCTTCTGTATATGGTTTTTCTTTGTTTAATTGTGTGATGAGAAGAGGTGTTTCGTGGTTTTCGTAGATATGCTAAAATTTGTAAACCATTACTCAGGGCAATTAAATAAGTATGGCTGACACATCTTAAGAAGAATTAATCTGTAAAGAATAATTCAGAAAAACCATTAGTATGTAGTTGATAAATGTTTAATTAGCTATTATTGGACTCTGAAAGGGATGGTATCTCTAAAGTAAGCCTTAGTAAAGTTATTGTTCAGTGAAACATCTGTAAATACAGTGCTGTTGCAGTTATTGGCAGAATTTAAGTGGGTCATTAGTTGGCAATTCAAATAGTTAATAATAAATAACTCTTATTAAAGTTTTGAATCACTTGCTTAATTTTACTCTAAATAGCTGGTTTCAGTTCTCCCTCTGGCACCAAAAAGGGAGAAGGAAGGGGTATTGGGATATTTTAAAATCAGAAGTAATTCAGCAGTTATAAATTCAGAGCTCTGTACCTTAGGATGTAGAACCTAAATCCCTTCACAATCCTTCTCCATTTGATTAAAAGTTACTCAAGTCTTTGCTGTTAACAGACAGTGTACAACTATCATATAGTGATTTCTGTCTATGGTTATCAGCTAAGTTTGTTTTAGTTTAGCTTGTCCATACCCACCATAAACAAAATTGAAAAAACCCTACCGCCTTTGAAAATGAAAAATATCCAGAAAAAACCCCATCCCAAGACTAGATATCTGCTCCAACAGAGATAATTATACTGCTGAGCTACTAGAGTATTGCCTTTACTACAAGGGGGATAAGTTCATGTAAGAAAGAAACTGGAGTTTAAAGTAACTTTTAATAATCCTATTCTAAGTTTTGATAAAATGAGACATATTGTAAAAATTAATAATACTGCCTGTGTAGAAATTATTTATATATGGATATCTTAATACTGAAATTTATATAGAAAATCATACCGTTATTTTAATTATGTTGGACTATAGAAGTTAATAAAGCATATTAGCTAATATTTTAGCACTAAATATTTTAATAAGGTGTCAGACAGTCCAAGGAAGCAACTTATTTGTTTACCAAACTCCTAAATCTTACGTATTTCGGATTTGTAATACTATTATGATGTGGCTTGTAAAGGTGTTTAGAGGTTTTAAAGAGCAAAATTTAGCACACAAGTTTCATTATTGATAAACATTAAAGTTTTAAAATCCAAGAGGAAATACTGTGTATTCTTAGGATTATAATCTTTGCTAGTCTGCATGGTCATAAATTATAAATGCCTCTTGAAATATTGATCAATTCCATTAGAATCAGAAGGGCCTTGCGAGTATTGGGCTACAGGTTGATACCATCACTACATTAGCTTAAAGTGAATATCAGTGTCATTCACAAAGCTCAAATTCAATCTTGATGCACACGTGGCTCGCTACAAGAAGGGCACTGGGAAGAAGCACTGCACAGTGCTAAAGCCCTTTCCACTGTGCTTTGAACTAAATATTGCTGTGTTTTCAATGGCTTAACTATTTACTTAAGCTAATTGCTGTTGCTGTTATACAACCAAACTGTAGAGGTGCCAAATTTCAGATGTATGAAGAAATTTGATCAAATGCTTCCTGACGTATTTGATTGGGAAAGAGAAAGTGCAGTTATTTTAGATAATTGCAAGAGATGCACATATCTCTTAAACCCAGAAAATCTTATGACGAGTCTACACTTAAAAAGGATCTCAAATTTATTTAGTCTTTCAGTAAAGAGCTAGCTTTATGGAATTTACCAAAGGTGTAATTGTAATTTCCCATGCCAAGTCACATACAAGTTAGATTTTTTTTTTAATGATTACTTGTGAGGAAATTTTTTTTGCAAGAAAACCTATTTAAAAGTTTATTTTACCTTGTTAATTTAGGATAAACACCTGCTTTTCTGTTGTGAGAGTGGCTGCAGTTTTCATTTGCATTTATCCCTTATATACTGAAAATTTTTATAGTTGCTTGAAGAATGGTTGCTAATTCTGCAAATGCATAAACAAACAGAATCCTTTTTATCTTCTTTACTTGGTATTTATTGAAGTGTGGGATCTTCAGTACTGAGTGTTTTAGAGGTAACTGAGTTGGATAGGCTGGATAAAATCTTGGCATTGAGGAGGCCTGGAAAGCATGATTTAAACTGTGTATGAAATAACACTTACTACTTTATCTACTTCAGCTACAGGTAGGGTATACCATAATTTTTGGTATCTGTAGAATATTACTGACAGGTTTCCTACAACAGGGTTCTGTTGATGCTTGGTGATAAAATTTACATTTCAAAATGAGGCAGTAGGCTTGTTATCTAACTTTTTGTTAATTTATTTTCTACCAGGTCATAACAAAAAAATTGCTATAGAATACAAATTTGGATTAGATATTTCATAAATTAAATTAGAATAAATTTCTGTGTGAAGTCAATTTAAAATTGGGATATTGTGTTTTGCAGTTTGCTGTAAGAAAAGTTTATTGCCAGTTGTAGGCTAGACTGATGGTTTGAAAGTATCAGTGATGAGCTGTTACACGAAGAGTCTTGCGCTAAATCTAAACCTAAGTCTTGCACTTAAGTTCTAAAAGAAGAGGTTTTAGAAGCATTTCTTACCGTTGTGAACTTAAAAATAGGATCTTTTTTTTTTGACTCCTGTGTTTTGTACTTTAAATTTTCTCCGAAGGGTGGTGCAGAACAAATATTCTCCGAAGGGTGGTGCAGAACTTGCAGCTGTGGGGGATGAGACTCCAGGCACGGCTGGTGGGCAGTAAGTGGGTGCTGGACTTGATCAGGGCATTCCTGTTGGCAGAACAGCTTCAGCCAAGGGAGCTTGGCCTGGCCTGCAGAGGAGCCCTGGGACAGCTGCATATTGAGGGAGACCTTGCTTTGATCAAGTTTTGTGTATATTTAAATTATTCATGTTCCAACCTTATCTTATCTCTGGAAGGTTATTCCTTCCTTTTACTTGCCTTTAGAGCTTAATTTCTTTGGTGCTAGACTAGGTGCTAGGCTTCTTTTCCGTGTCCTGCAGGTATGTACAGTTGTAGGGAAATGCATGACTAGCCAAGAGCCTATATTTGTTTTAGATTTACATTAGATTTAACATGAGACAGAATTCAAATGCAAATACTTGTAAATCCAAACTCTTTGAAGCTGGAATTGGCTGGTGCACTCAATAATTTAAAACTAGGAAGGTTTGCTAGTATTAACTTACATTCTTCAGTTCATTCACTAATTATGTTCTTGATTTTAATTCATACACATGTCTAGCATCTCTGGTAATCATTATATGTTGTAATTTAGTTTGTTGTAAATGTCTTTCAATGAATTCTGCAAGACACATTTCACAAACTCTAAATCTGCTTTCCTGACATAAAGGAGAGAAAAAAAATTAATGCCTGTGGTTTTTTTACCTGCCTTGTTTCAGTAACACTAGTTCTTCCTATTTTTGTTTAATGGGGGAAATGAAGTGTGCCAGTATCCAGTATGCTCTTTTATGGTGATGCCTTTGTTTTCATGCATTTTCTTCTGATACATTTGGAAGAGAAATGTACAGGGATGCTTATGCAGATGGTGAGAAGGGAAGCTGAGTATCAGGTTGGCATTTGATGTGCTGAGTGGCACACTCACCTGCTCCCTGAAGTGCTCCTTAAACTTCGTTAAAACACAGAGGTGATGCAAGCTAGACTAAAAAAGAAACCCCAAACAACAACGAAAACCATGTGAGAGATTGTAATGGTACTTGCTGTCTGTAATTCTCTCTTCCACTCCCTTCCGTTCACACCAGCTGCCTCACGGAATAGTCCTGTGCTCAGATGTCGATAACTGAAGTTGGTCAGAGGTGACTGGACAGATCCACTTCTCCAGTAAAACAGGTGTAAAGGACCCACCCTGTCCTTTAAAGTCGTTCTGGCTCTCTTATTTTACCTCCTGATGGAAGAATTGCTTTATAGGGCAGTTTTAAAAGAGAAATGTGAACGGCAAGATCCCTGCTTCGTGTCTTTTTCTGGAGATGGAATCTGCTGCCTAAAGAGGGAAAAGAAAGATTTGTAGGAAAATATAGTTGAGATTTTAAATCAATCGACTTCCTTGTGGCAGATGTCTTCTGGGATCTATTTCCCAGAGTTCCTTTAACAAATAGTCTGCTATTTGTCTAAAAGAAGAACACTGTTTTAAAGACTTTCAACTCTATACGAGTTTCAGCTATGAATGGAATTACGAATGGAGTTTGCTTTGCAGCTTTACTGGCACAAAGGCTTCCTTCCGCATTTGCTTCTTGCATTACAGAGCCACACAGACTTGCATCCCCCTTTCTGCCCCCGTAGAAAGAAATTTTTTTGGCAGTGCAGAGGGGAGGACACAATATTACACAGCACAAAAATTTCACTGCGGGCTCTTTTTAGCAAATTGAATGAAAACCAAAAAGGCCTGAAATTTCATTTGAAATGTATTTAGAGGAAAAGCCAGAACAATTAGCTATAAATGCCTGGGTGGAGTGGTTATTCAATATATTGACTTTTTAATTGTTGGCTGTTATCCAGGTGGAGTTAGCTGTTAAACTTCCTTTGGTTAAATTGCTTTAATTGTAGTAAGTGCTTAATTCTGCCCACTGCTGTGCCTGACTCCCTAGTTATTTTCCACAGTTTCTTAATTTTTTCCAAATGCGAGGTGTAAAGTATTTATTATTATCAAAAAGCCACTGGATTGTTTCTTTTGCAAAGTTTTAAAGTAGCAAACCATAAAAACTGTTTAGCTCTTATAAACGGGAAATATTATTTAAATTTGGGAAAGAGTAGTTCAGTTCAGTAATTCAGTTTGCTGTTCTCACTTTCAATCTTACATATGCTTTAGAATATACTACTCTAAATTAGACTTTTTAATTTTTTTTTCTGCTAATTGGTCCAGTTTAGAGGCACAGAAGATGCCTTTAGATTTCTTTGTTTATGTGAGTGTTTGTGTGTTGGTTTCCCTGAGTACTTTTTTTTTGCATTTATGCAGGATCCTTGGTTAAAAGATCCTTTTAAATTAAGAACGTCTTTTTCTTTCTTTCTTTCTTTCTTTTGTAACATCTAAATTAATGCTGAAGGCTGAAATACTAAAAGAGAAATGAGAAGAATGTTTTCTGGTACAAGGTGTGTGCACTTGTGCTTGGGTCTCTTATGTCTGCAGTTGCAGCTGTGAACTGGAAGGAGGAGTCACACTCTTGCAGTAAGATTGAATTGATGCAGGTTCGCTCAGAGGATGGGAGTTGTTCCTCTCTCCTCTCTGTCAGGTGTCTGACTGAGCTGCTTGTCACCTCTGCAGGCTGGAAAAAGATCTTTGAATCAGGAACTGCATCTCTCTCTCGTGACCTAAAAGTGACCTTACACGTAACTCCTCAGAGTTTGTGGTCTGAGTCTGTCCCCAGATACACACGATTTATATGTCTAGGTAGAACAGCTGGGATGGCAAGGCTTTAAAATTGCCATAGTAAAAGAGATTGTTAATACTGATTGTTACCTAGAAATACTGTTTGTGTAGAGTTCAAAGCAATCTGAAGTTTTTGGTAACTTCTTACAGGACTTGGATATGTTGTCTCATATATTGACTTGTTCTTGTCACCATCTTAAATCTTGAAGTTTAAGGTTGTCCTTTCTCTAAATATCTGACAGTCAGTGGGGAAAAGTGCTATTTCTTGATATTCTTTGGGTGCCCCCTGGGCTATAAGCTGGTTGATTACCAGCCTGACCATAGATCTGGTTGCTGTGCAGTGTTAAGAGATAAAGACCATCTGGCTTTAAAAGTAGGTGGAATGGAATGGGAATTATGGATGGTTAAAAAAAAAAAAAGAATCAGTGAGGGTGTGGGTTCAACTAGATATGCATATTTCTTTTGAAGTTATCTGAAAGACCATGTCAGTGTAACTGCCATAGTCCTGCTCTCTGTCGTATGGAGACTGGAATCCTGACCTGGGGTGGGAGGGAGCGTGGTCTTCCCAGTCCTTGGGCTTGCACAAGTCCTGAGATGAGGCTGGGGCTGTGTGGGGCTCAGCTCTCCCCTCTATCACAGTTCAATGACAGATTAGCTTGATCCTGTCCAGCCAAGATGAAGATTTCTTTGTAAACTCCCCAAGGAAATAGCTTGCTGGCTTCATGCTTCTCTTGTTGAAGGCTGAATTGATTTTGTTTGATCAGTGTCTTCTAAATCCTAATGTAGATTTTTTTCTTTTTAGATTGGGGCATATGATCAACAAATATGGGAAAAATCAGTAGAGCAAAGAGAAATAAAGGTAATAATACAGCATTTGAATTTTATTGTGTGTGTGGTTGTGATGAAGTAATCTACATTGTATGTGGTGGTATTTAATACTGGTAAAGTAAAACTAGACTTCTGGAGTGTAACGAAATGTAACCAGCACACTATGCTCTATTTATTTTACATAATTAATAACTCTGCAGCATTTAGTGTGATGCATCTTTCTGTATCTCAGTACTTTCTTTTCACTTATCTTAAGACAGGGCTTAGTTGTGTTAATACCTCTGTCTTTCACTTTTCTTTGTGATGAATTCTAATGTCTGTTATCTGAGCTCTCTTTGCTTTCAGTTAGTTACCTTATACCTGCAGTTTACTTTCCCTCCTTTATGATGCTGTCATTGTTTTGTACAGTTTATTAGACTGGTAAGTACCTCAGGCTTTGTTTCTCTGAACAAGCAGTTTAACAGCGTTCTGTGCATTTTGGTTTAACTAACAGTACCATCAGTGTCTGTCACATTGCTAAATCGCTTTGGAGATAAAGGAATCAATCCTATAGGTACTAGTTTTATGAGTTGTATATACCCATGATGTTAATTTAGTTAACATTTTCTCACAATTAACCTTTTTTTCCCCTCCAACACCGCATGGAAGTATTGTGCTATTTCTGCATGAGTTTCAACGTGTTGCTATTACTTGACATCAGTAAATTGTACATTGCTTCAGTTTCCTCTGAGATGGGTTTTTTCACTCCCCAGTACTTAAACAAAACTGTATGTGGAGGCTTCCTTGCCTTCTGTGGGAACTGTTGCAACCTGAGCTACAGAGATTTTGTACAGAAATACACACATGAAGTTGAACCCTATGGTATTTCAGCAGCACAGCTGAGCCTGGGGTTGCCTGAAGGGTCCTTTCCATGGCCATGAAACCCTGTCACAGCTTCAAGAGGAGTTCACTGCTGTGAACTGCTGTGTAACAGCATCTTATTCAAATAGTTACTGCAAATAGTGCCCTGTGCTGATGGGAAATAGTGTCTTGTTTGGCTCACGAGTCCAATAACTAACAAATTACTGGGGGTAGCTGAGTTTGGGTTGACTGAATGAAGTGCAATTTGGGTAACACCAAGGCACATGACTGAGTTCAGGTATTGCACATTAGTGCTTTAATCGCAAAGCTCCTACACTGCTTTGACATGATAAATTTAGAAATTTAAATTTAGAAATAATTCTGTAATGATTCTAAATTAACTTCACTAAAAATCTGAAAAATTCTTATATTTTAGTAGAAAATACGTTTCTCTTATTACAAATTTGTAATTTACTTATAACTGTAATAGAATCTTTTAATTTTAAGATTTGTGTAAGAGAGTTTTTATAATAATAATAATAAGAACTTCTAAGCATTTTTATTTAAACCTTCTTTTGCTAATGCTTACCTGAAATGTGTTTGGTGCTGAACAGAAATTGTATGAACTAACTGGATGGGTCTGAGCATTATAAAACACTGAATATTTTTTTAAAATAACCCTAGTCTGAAACACTACTGTTTTCCACATACATTAGAGATTTGTGATGCGTTAAGAAAGTGTAGAAATTGCATCTGAATAAATTGAATGCTTCTACTGTGTGTGGCAAACAGTTCAGGAGACAACTCAGTGAAGTCTATGGATGCTGAAAGTACTGTTTGACCAATGGAATTTTTACAGAACGAGTCACCATTTCTTTTCCTCTGAAGGTCACATCAAGTTGTACTCTTGGCTTAGTTTTTTCAGAGTTCTTTCTTTAACATGAAAACATAATTTGAGCCACAGTGGTAAATTTTTCCTAGGATTGAGCATGTGTTTCTAGATTATTTCTTCCAAGAGGCACATCTGGATTTACACTTTCAAGAGAGATCTTGTGGCCCATAAGCACTAATACATTTGAAAATTATTATATCATTCAGCATTTTCTTTTTAAGCTTCACTTTCCTTTATGAAATGGAGTGGCTCACTTACGTAAGATTCATAAGAATCTGTAGCTGATTCTAGAATTATGGTAATTTCCAATTCTAATTATGGGATTCTTTTCTCATTACTCATAAAATTACTGCAGGTTTAGGACTGCAATTCTGTAAAAATCTTGCCATTATAAGGTCTTTGTAGTGCTTGAATTTAAAATACAACTGGTTGTCTCTATTTGTCATCCTCAGAGCACATTTTTTCCTATTCATATTTCAGTTCTGTGCATTAATTTTTTTTCTTTCAAGGAAACTCATTTTTCTAATAGACATATTGTAATGACTACATATCTAGCTTGTTTCAGTTTGAGTTTTTAATCCTATCTTTATTTCTGCATGAAAAAGAAATCCAGGTTGATTTAGATGTGAGAAGTATTTTGAGCTGCATTCAACTGAACATTTTGCTTGATACTATTCTTACAAAATTTAACACTACCAGATTTCACTCATCTTTCTCTCATTGACAAAAATTTAATTTTTTTGCTTTCTTTTATACTTAATGTTTACGTTTCAGTAGTGTTTTCACGTGTGGATGAACCATGGCAATGGTAGAAATGTGCAGTTCATCAATTTAAATGGTTTTTGAATGAGAACAGTTAAATGACTTTCATAATAATTCCATTTCTATCTTAAATATTTTTTGAAATATTTTATTTTACTCTGTATGAATTGTATGCTTTGATTTTCTTACTGTCTAATGTGACCAAGAAACTAAGCTAAGGGGAGCAGAATAAACTCACAGCTGTCTCTGAGAAAAAAAAAAAGAGCATCACATTCTAACATTAAAAACAAACTTGAAAGCTTTGCTGGAGAGTTTGGTTCTTCAGTGGTGGAAGATACTGCTTCTAAAGGACAAAAGAAGCTTGCTTTTCTTCCTGCTGTGTTCTGTTGTGTGGGATTTTTTCCCTTCCTTTTAATTGGCTAATCTGTATTCACTACTGAGGAAAAATTCAATACTTTTCTAGAAAATTTGGATTTTTGAGAGCTTGCTGATTACTGGCTCCTGCATTGCAGCATGATTTGCTATCTGGGTTTGGAATTAAGGAGTTGCAATGTAAGCAATGTAAGTTTTGTGAAGTTGAGTTAGAGTGATTCAAGAATTTGTAATTGGTTGCAAAAATTCTGAAATGCTAACAGACATGTATTACTAATTCTTGAAAGTGTGTGCATACATTGCCTGCATAATGCAAAGCCATGAGTGCTCAGAGCCTGTTTAAAAATAGCCTGGTGGGTCAGTAGTTAGTTGGGTTTTATATAGATTGTGAAGTGTTTAAAAGGCATCCATTGTGCATTGTGGTTTGGAATGCTTAATTTATAGTTGTTTAGCTCCATGAAGTTGACATGTTTGTCTGAATTTTCAGTAGCAGTATAGGTTAAATACAATTACTGACCACATAGATATTTTTGTCTTTTGTAATGTCTGTCATCTGCATGAAAGTATTTTGAGAGTATTTGTCTATTGCAGGGTTTGAGAAACAAACCAAAGAAAACAGGACATGTGAAACCAGACCTCATAGATGTTGATCTTGTAAGAGGTAGGTTCTGAGCTAGAAAAAGCTGAATTTCTCAGTATTAAAATAACAGCCATCCTGTGTCTTATAACAAGAGTGGATTAGTAGATTTAGAATAACCCCAAATGAAACAAAACACAGCCAACCCTATATAACTCTTCCCTAAAGCAGATGGATAGAAAATATTGTTAAATAATGATATTAAGATTAAATTGAAAGGTTAAGAATTTAATTTAAATTTTGTCATATATATCTGGATTTTGAAAAAAAAAGAAAAAGAAACTTGTGCATTGTCTTTTAATTTAGAGTTACTAGTTTGTCTCCTACTGCCATGCATTTAGACTTCTTTCAAGTCTTCTGACATCTGGAGGGAATGTTATGTTGAAGTTTCTGAAGGGTAAAAAGCACATAGGCCTTGATCGTTTCTTGCCTGTTTTAAATAATGAAACAGCAACAGAAGGTCAGATGATATGACACTTTTGTAAAAGTCTTTATTTAGTCTTAATTTATTCTTATCTGTATGTAATTTCCCTCATGCCGCGTGAAGGCTAGGGAAAACATTATTTAGTGTTTTTATCCATGAGCCCGGAAGCCAGCACAATCTCCTGCATCCATTCCAGGAAGCCAGGTGGTGCTCTGTGGGCACCCTCACACCCAGCGCTGGCCTGTGGTGGCCGGCTGGCCCCTCGGTGCCCGGGGCCCGCTCGCCCCTCGGGGCCCGGGGCCCCTTTCTCCCATCTGACCCCCTGATGGGAGCTCTGTCCTTGCCAGGACTCGCTGGCTGTGCCGCTCTCGCTGGGGCTGCCACACCATGTTCCCCGCAGGCTCTGGCATTGACTGCCGGTGCTGGCATTCAGCCCCATGTCTCAGCCCCATGTCGGTGTCCTTGGACACAGAGCAGACAGCCCCTGGCCCAGGAGAGTCCAGGGAGTTTAGGGAGAAGTCAGTCCAGGCTGTGCTGAGCAGCCCTGTGGCATGGCCACACAAACAACACTCTGTTGTTTGACCAGTCCTTTTTATCCCCTTTTCATGGCACTTGTTCCTCCCTAAATTGCCCAAACCCTTTCTTTCTCCCACCCCTGGATTCTTCCCTAAATGCCCTATAAGTGCTGTGCCATCTGAGCTTCCATCCTGGCATCCCACAATGAGTCCCACCCCTCAGGCAGCATCCCTTGTCCTCTGAAAGATGACTTGGAGAGCTGCTCCCAGCAGTGCACAGAGAGGCTTCACACCTGGGCACTGGGGTCCATGGCTCTTCTGGGACAGCCCTGGGCAGGGCCTGGTCATGGTGTTCATTCCATGGTTTGGATTCCCACCTGCTTTTCTGCCTCTGTTCTGCTCTGGCCTACTGGAGATGGGCGGATGGTTCCAGAGATGGGTCTATGAAGAGAACCCTGGAAAGACCCTACAAAGTATTGTTTGGGCTCCCCCCTGGAATTTTCTCTTTGATCTCCACTGTAGTTGTGCAGATAAGCTTTTCTCAGATCACCTAACAGTATAATGTTTTGAAAATGGCAATGTGAGAGAAAGAAACAAATCAAGTAACATTGGAATTTACAAGAAACTAGGAAACAATGTTAGACCTTTTCAGTGCAGTGATGTACATGAATAGCATTTAAATGATTGTGTGGATGTCTAAGTTGGCATTACTGTAGTTTCAGAGCTGGCAGTTTTTACCTGTGCAGCACAGAGCTCACTAATGCCAGTGCTGCTTGTAAATGAGATGGGAATGGTGTAGCAGCAATGCAGTAGTTACCCTTTCAGTCAATAACTTTGCATAATTTAAGTCACATCCCTATTAACTAAATTTCACACAGTTTTCTGGCTGGGAAGAAAAAGACATGGAGAGATATGGGAGAGAAAGGACATTTAAATGAGAGAGATCAAAAATGGTGCACAAGGAGACACAAAGATAAATTATTCTTTGGGTGCCTTCCCTGCTCCTGGACCTAGTCCTCAGTTGGACAGATGCACTTCAGTGCTTCCCAACCTCATTCAGTTTTCCTGGATGACATGGCTGGTACAATTTACAGATGCTGATATTTTAGATCCCTTTTCTGTGTTGCGAAAGGACTCTGCTGTGCCTGCACGGGCATGTACAGTTTTTGTGAGACTTGTTGCTTCATATCAACTTTCTGATACCTCTGTGAAACAGAACAGTATTTAATAATTCATTTTAGAATAATTTTGACATGGCAATGTTTTGTTGTTCAAACATTCTGAAATACAGGTATTTGTAGTAGTCCTCGATAATGGCAGCCAAGAGGGCGTCAACAATTTATGCCATATTTGAATTGAGGAGATAGTTATTTAAAGGAGCAATTATTAAACACAGTTATTTGAATAAATCTTGTACTTCCACCATTTCACTATCTCAACTACTCTGCTATTGGACAACTGAGGTTTCCATTAGCCATAACGATGAAATAAATTCAAATTTATTTTCTTTTTGTTTTAAAGGATCTGCTTTTGCTAAAGCAAAACCTGAAAGTCCTTGGACATCTTTGACCCGCAAAGGAATCGTGAGAGTTGTTTTCTTTCCATTCTTCTACAGGTGGTGGCTACAAGTGACATCAAGGGTCATTTTTTTCTGGCTGCTTGTTCTTTACCTTCTCCAAGGTAGAGTTGTATTACAGCATCAGCTTCAACTGAATGCCTTGCTTTAACCATATGGAAGCTGCAGTGTGTTGCTTGGTTCACTTCATGCTGTTAAGGTCTATTCCAGTATTTTCAGAAAATACTGGGATGACACAATCCCAAGCATATGCCTCTTGGTTAACATTTCTTTTACAAATATAAGGGATGTATAATGAAAAATTTAACAGTCTCCTCACAGGATTTCTTCAGCATTTGGCACACGTTAGTTTGTCACACCTGAATATAATTCAGGTTTTCAGGACTATCTAATTCAGTTCAGGACAACTGTTAACAAACAGAAGTCAGTTCACAGCTTTTGGGATATTCAGTATTGACTTCTAGTAGTCTGACTTTGTGAGTCTCTTATATGTGATGCATAAGAGGAAAATTAGAAAGGGAAGAATGTAATGGAGTGAGTCAGTATCTTATCAGTATGAAAGTCACCAAAAGAATAAGTGTTTCAGAAGTTTGTACAACAGATATGGAACAGAAGGTTAATGAAAGTTGGAAAGAAATATAAGTACCCTGAGAAGCTAAATGACTAATGAATTTTCCACCGAAATCCAATTAACATGCAATATTACTTTTTCAAATTCACCATCTGTCGTCTCAGTTGTGAATCATTGTATCATTTGGAAATTTTAATTAGAACAATATATGGAGTTTTTTTTAAAAAGGCAGTACCTCTTGTGTGGTGATGTTATTAGCAGGTATAAAATTAATCTCACCATGCTGGTGCTCCAAGACCTGCAGTACTGACAAATACTCATGTGGCCTTTTACCAAAAATTTTTCTTATCCCCATTTCTGAGATAGATTCCTAATTTGTCTGTGCTATGTTAAGAGATCCTGTAGTGTTAATAATTTTAATCTTGTTTATAGTAATACAGATAGTAAAATATGTAAGTTGTGGTTGATTTGCTACCATGTTCATGGGTGTCTTATTCTGAGAAACACCATTGCAGCAATTTTTTATGTTCCTATTTGTACATTTATTTTTAAAAAAATATACTCCCACTTAATTTGTGGCACCTCCATAAGACCCTAAAAGTAGAAAAATAGTGAGACAATGCAGATTCTGAGTGCAAACACAGTTTTAGGACATTAATTACAGAGCTTTCTTATAACTAGCCTTTTTCCTCTCAGATTTCTTAGGGTCTCTGGTTTACTAAGTTGTGGTTGGAATGCATCATTTCCCTAGTCCATAGTGTGTAATGGGACAAAGTATTTCTGTGGTTGTGAGTTAACAAATAGTAGGAAATAATGAATAGTATTCCATACTACACTATAATCCAACTATTTGAAATATTTGATGTTGATACTGTGCAGAATTATCTGCAGATTTTTTTAATAGTTTTTTTAATAATTTAAAGGCTTACAATAAACATGTAAGTGAAATTAAATGGACATATTTACTTATTGGGAACTATCCAAAGCAACCCCCTCAAGGACTTAAATAGAAGTTTGGCTTTTATTTTACTCAGAAAGTGTGCTCAGTTATTAATTTTGTACAGGATTGGTAAGGCAGCACCAAAACGTCAGGAATCCATGGTGGAAGCTCAAAAATAAAACACCTCGAATTTCACTGGCCATATTTCTGCCCTGAATTTGGATTTTGTATTGTAACTTGGACTTTGTCATCATGGCAGATTCTCACTGACATTGTTGTAAAACGGTCTGACTATTATATTGCATTTATTTGTGTTCATAATTAAATAATTAACCTGAAGTATTTATGAATTGCATTACTTGGAATTACTGCTTTAAAATTGATTAGCTTTACCAAGATACTTGCTAGCATTTATGTAAATCTACAGAAGAAACTCTTTCCTTGGCTGTAGATTTAAAACCTTAAAAAACTTTTAAACTCAAAGTTGTATTTGCATTGGTTTCCTTTCGTGTAAAGTGATTAACACAATGGATAAGAGAACTACAGAGAAATGTTTTCTACTCAAGGTTGTGGAACAGGCCAGTGATTTAAGATAGAAGTAAGACCTTTTTCTTCTGCTTCGTTATCTATCTAGTATATAGTAATACCTCATTTTTAACTTAAAAAGTTTTTATATTCTAATGGGAAAATGAAGTGCAAACATAGTGTTTATTGTGTATTTCTTAAGTATAAAGCAAGAAACTTTAATAGTGGTGTAATGGTTGTTTGTTGTGGTGGTGAGGTATCTAAATAGATATGTATGCATTTTTAAATTTAGTATTAAGAATATTTCCAAACTTTAAATGCTTTAAAACTAAATGCTTGTTGGCCTTTGAAATGTAAGGTTGCTTTCTCTGAGGCAGCTTTTTGTTCAATGTGATATTATTTCATTTGTGTCTGTTTTACAAAATAAGCCACTGTGTTTTAGAAAAGCAGAGGTCAAAATACTATAAATATGTAAAGAAATAATTAAAAGCGCTGTGAGAAATCCTGTTCCAACCAATCCTACCTAGTTGTTGGTAGGAGCAATTCTTGGATAACCTGACCTAGAATGCATTGTCACACTGTGCAGAAATAAATTCTTGGAGATTGGTAGTATTTTTCTAAATCTGTGTGGAACCTTGTGGTAGGAATCTGCAATCTGCAGATTTTTTTGTCTTCTGGAAGACGATTTCTTCTAGACAGCTCTGCTTTACTTAATGTTTTTTAAGTAGCACTTACGAATTTTAAAATTATTTTGTGTAGGCCTACACCTGTAAATCATTTCACATGGATCTCTGGAGCTCTGTATTCTCAGAAGGATATGTTTATCCAAATTGTATAAGAGCCAAAATCAGCTCCTTCTGTACACTTTATACCTCATGAGGCTATTTGTATGTCTGAGGAACTCGGATACGCTCATTTAGAAAGAGATAACATTATCTTTTGCAGTCTGTACCTATTTTTATTGATTTTTAATAAGTTGGATTTCTCATTGATGCATGTGGTCTTTGAGAAACCTTATACAACAAAAATGTAGTTCACTTATAGTAATAAAAGATACTCACATGCAAAACTTTTGTGCTTTAATTTTGGAAAGAGACAGAGGAGAAATTAGAAATAGTTTTTCCACAATCAAAAATAATTCTATTGTTTTGTATGTTCATCATGTTTCTAGTACTGATTACCTTGCTAGAGATTAGTTCATGAAAAACACATCAAACCTCTTTTTAGTGAAGAACATCACATCCAGGTATCTGCTGTGTTAGGTGTTGCTTCATGGGATTTATTTTAGATGTTTGAATGTGGCACATAGCTTTGTATATGGCTGCAATTTTTCCAGTCCATTTCAGTAGAGAACTGGTGACAGCTGTTGAACTTGTATTTCTTGTGCTAGAAATAGGTCTAAATTATGGGGCTTTCACTTCTCAGTCGTACAAGAACAAAACCAAGTTCTCATGGGATGTGTGGATGTTAGGCACAGAGAAATATTTCCTGGTTCTGTTTCTGAATTTAGTCTTGGAGTATCTGTAGGTGGTTTTGGGGTTTTTGTTTGTTTGTTTGTTTTGTTTTTTTCTTGATCGCTTCTCTCAGCTGAGTTACACATCACAGCTTTCAAGCCAGAGCAACAAGGACATAGAGCAAGGAGAGAGGAGGGGGGTTGCCTTTTCCGCCTGCGTCATGCCTGGTGGATGTGTTCAGGTTGACCTGGAGCCTGTAAAGATGTTTCTGAGTGTTTGGGCTCTGGCTACAGGAGTCTGGTTGTTGGCTGCATATGAAAAGTGTTTATAGGGTTGCAAAACTAACAGCCATGGAATTGGAAGCTGGCCCTTTTTCCAACCACAACTGCTAGTTGGAGCCCTGGTCACTTCAGCTGGACTACCCCATAGTTTATATGGTTTGTCTTTTGATCTTTCCTCACTGGTAAAAAACATGTACACAAGTATATATAGAATGTTTATAGGGTTGTACTTATGCATGGCTGCCTGTCCATATGGGCAATTTTGTCCCTTGGCTGGGACATGGAGTTCAAAGTGCATTCTGCTGTGTAAGGAGTTTCTAGTCTCAAGACTCATCAAGCTCACTGGATTGTGCTTTGTCATAACACATAATACAGAATTAAATTTATTTGGACTGCTTTAAGGTTGATACTTCCTTTTTAAAATTTTTCTCCTACTGACATTTCGCCATAGTTAAAGTGGTTTCGTGACATATACAGCTTTCTAAACATTTCCCCCCCCTTATTTCATTCAGCCACCTTTTTTTTTGAGCAATACCTATAATATCACAAGTATGAAAGAAAAGATGGCTATTAAGACAGTAGTCAACTGCTAAGACCCTTATTGCTGCTGTTTTCCAGCAAAATAATAATTTCGTTCTCTCATAATTACCTGAGTTGGCTTAAAATGCAGGTAAGGTCTGCATCTGGCTGGTTTGCTTTCAACAAATGCCATATCAGTTGGCCATTTCAGACATGGAGCTCAACTTCATTTCCCTTCTTTTCCAGTTGCTGCTGTAGTGCTATTCTATACAGTCCAGAGCCCACATAATATACCTCTGACTGAAGTCATTGGGCCAGTATGGCTGATGTTGCTGCTTGGGACTGTGCACTGTCAGATTGTTTCAACACGAACTCCTAAGCCACCTCCCAGCACAGGGGGTAAAAGAAGAAGGTATAGTCTGTGTTAATGTACTTTATCATTTAGGATTGTTAAACTACTGTAGAGAATGTGCATGGAAAGAAAAAGTAGGGGTTTACACTCTGTGCTTTGCTAGAGATGAGATATTGGTGCTCTGTTTTTATTTGAAACTTCAAAATGATGCTTAATTGGTGCTCTTTAACTGTTATGCGTTGACTAATTTAGGCATAGTTTTATTTGAATTTTAATGCATTAAATCTGACATTTTGTCTCAAAACAGTTATCTGAATAGTGATGGAGTGACAGTGTTTGTATTACTGCAAATTTGGTTTTATAAATTTGGCTAATAATCTGTGGAAAGTATAAGTGAAAAGAGATGCTCTTGGAAATGTAGTATTTAAGTCTTCCAAGCACTGATTTGCTACAGTGAATTGTCCCATTAAAATGGGAAACACTGCAGCAGTGAATTTTGTAGGTCTAAGCTTCTGATGATGAAATGAAATGTGTTTTGTGTTTAAGTATTATAATAATCATGTTTTTTTATTAAACGGAGTTTATTAAATTGTTATGACAAAGCTTTAGCAAAATACTTTGAAATCTTGCTTGTTTTTGCATGCTTAAACTGCTGAACACATTATAGAACTAGCAGATTGCACTTACAAAACTACCTTCCCATTTTAATCTCTTCTGATGAAGGAAATTAAGGAAAGCAGCACATTTGGAAGTACATAGGGAAGGAGATGGCTCTAGTACCACAGATAACACACAGGAGGGAGCAGTGCAGAGCTACGGTACAAGCACCTCTTGCAGTATTGGCGCTGTCTTCAGAGATATCTGGCATGCTGCTTTCTTTTTATCAGGGTTTGTATTTATTCAAGGCTACATATGTGTTAGAGATGCACTATCCCTTTTCTAATTAAGTAAATATTGATGTAATGTTTAAACTTCTGTTGATCTAGTTTTTGCTCTCAATAGCAAACTCATCTTAGTATTTGACAATGGACAAATGTGTTGTTTCTTGACTTCGGTTAATGCTGATGCAGTAATTTTGGAAAAAATTTGACAATTTAAAAAAATTTTTTTGAGTTGTCATAGAATAATTTGGGTTGGAAAGCACCTTAAAGATCATATAGTTATCTCCCCTTGGAATGGCAGGGGCAATTTCTACTAGACCAGGTTGCTCAGAGCCCCATCCAGTGTGGCCTTGAACACTTCAGGGATAGGGCATCCACAGCTTCTCAGGGCATCCTGTTCCACTCTCACCACCCCCACAGTGCATAATTTCTTTCTAATACTGAGGACTAAACCTACCTTTTTTTCCGTTTGAAACCATTGCCCCTTGTCCTGTCACTACATACTCTTGCAAAAAATCTCTCTCCAGCTCTGGAAGGGGCTCAAAGATCTCCCTGGAGCCTCTTCTCCGGGCTGAACAACCCCAATTCTCTCAGCTACCTTCACAGGAGCGGTGCTCCAGCCCTCTGGTCATCATGTCCCTCCTCTGCACTTGTTCCCACAGTCCCATGTCCTTCTCATGTTGGGGCCCCAGATCTTAGCACGGTGCTTCAGGTAGGATCTCATGAGAGCAAAGTACAGAATTGACTTTTAGTTAAGTTGTATTTTGTTTTTTTACTACACTGCGTAAGCTATCAGGGAAAAAACCAACTTAGTTGCTCAGTTTTAATCCAAAGAGAAAAACATAACTCTTTAATTTTACTTTATTACATTACCTCCTTGTTACTCCAAGAGAATGCTTACTCTACTCTGTCACTGTCATTAAATGACACACTTTTTCTTCAGGATTCAAAAAAACACTGATTGATTGGGCTATTAAAAAAAAATTTAAAAACCCATTCTATAGCTCTATGTGCAAGATATGCTATGCATGCGGCATTTATTAATAAGTGAAAATATACTCAATAAAGTAGTATTGAATTGAGAAAAGGGATAATGCAAGTTATGACATTGATGTTTTGTTGTGCATGCTGCATTGTAAATACAGCAACACTAACATGTCTGTCATACCTGTGATCTGTGCTCTTAACCACTGGTGAAAATTATGTCACGTTCTGGGAGTATCTACTTGAGACCTTGGACAAGTTTTAAAAATGTTTAAAAGTGTTATAAGAGGAGAGTTCATTTGACTTTTTCCTGTGTGGGTTAAGCTCTCTTTGATGAACTGTGGGTCATAGTGATAGGCACTAGAGCTGTTCTTTGGGTCTGTGGACATTACTCTCTGGTATGTTTCCAGAGTAATCTTGTAAACTTTTTAATGTTTTTTTTCCCTTCATTGAAGATACTGATCTGCAGTAAGGAGAGTGGTGGAAGATTATTTTTTTTCCCTTGCCTTTCCTGCTGTTGGGCTCAGAGTATTTTCAGTTGGGAAGGACTATGTGGAACTTATCCTAAAGACTTGTTTAAACCATGTAATGAGAGGTAGTGTGTATATATATAGACAGTAAGCCTCCATGATGACTACTTACTATATACAATATCTTCAAAGGAAAAAGAACACGGAGTTACTGAGAGTGCTGTAAACAGCCCTTAGTCCTTTGTTACCCCAGAGGCACAGTGGTTTGTACGTCTAGAGCCATACAAACTTGTCCAGTTGAAAAAGAACCTTTCTTTTCCCAGGGGAACATGCAGTTCAGTTTCTTCATGTAATTTTTTTCATGGTAATGCAAACATTTTTGTCAGCACAATGGGAGTGGAGCTGGGAATGAGGAAGCAAGAGCACAGTGTGGAGTACATTGACTACTTTGTGATGTTGCTTAAAGAAAATCTTGTGAAATCTCAGGGCAAGGAAGCTTCACAGCCGCACCTGTCCTGTTTCTTAAGACACTTGGAAGCTCTTTAGATAAGCACATTAGAATGTCTTCTATAGAATGTCTCTTTAGTCTTTATCTTCAGCAGTTTTTCACTTACATTAATCTTTGACATACTGTTTTCTGGAATTTTAAGTATAGGTCATAAAGACATGATTTCAAATTAACTTCAGAAGTTACGTTCTGTGTTAGGGCAGGACCCTGTGTACCTACACCATTTGCCTGTGCTCAGATCATTGGTAAACTGGAACTGTGTATTTAATAATTATCCTTTTGATTGGCAGAACTCAGTCTGACTTAAAAATTATAATTCTAAACTTTAATCCAGCATAGGGGCAATTTAGAAAATACTGTTGAAAAGTTTTACTCAAAAAGAGGGCAGTTTCCAAGCAGGTGATTTGTTTAGAATGTGGTACTGATTTTGGAATTGGCTCTGCATGTGTCCTTACTCCAGGGGAAATTTTGTAACTTCTCTAAAAGTTTTGCAGCAGGAAGAGAAAGGAGAGTTTTTCTGATCAACCCCAATGAAAATACATTGAAAGAATATTTGAGAGTGCAAATCCACGCTCTTCCAGAAACTTTATTTGACTTTTCCATAGTATTTTCAATGGCTAATGCATGAATAAGACTGAAACTCATGCTTGATTTAGCTTTTGCATATATTCAAGCCTTTTCTAAGACATATTTATTCCTGGTGTTCTTTGTTTTACTCTAAATACTTTTAGTTATAGCCTAAAATTGTAAAAGTTGATTAAGGGTGTAGGTATATGTAGTAATTCTAGAAAACCATAAATTTTTGTCAGCTAGGGATATATAATTTGTTACTGTGGGGTTTTTTGTTTTGTTTTTAAGCACATGCACAAAAGCTTAACTTTTAGCCCAAATGTATGTTTTTCTGGCTTGAGGCTTACACTTAAATTTAGGGAGTCTCACAAAAAAAAAAAACTTTGGTTTCTCTGTTAGAAGCAAATAAAGACTTCAGTCAAGTTCCCTGATACTTAGAATGAGCCTTAGTTGATACCAGACAAGTAGCTTTGGTCTTGCGATTTTAGCACTCAAACATTGCTTGAGTAGTGAAATCCTCTCTGAAAAAGTTGTGCATACATGCACATATTCTTTCTTTCTCTTTATCTGTCCCTATTCAACTGTTTGGGTCTACTTCTTCTAGCTTTAAAGTTTTGTATAAAA
>WAAE01031663.1:0-23808 GCA_013400495.1 Nicator chloris | reverse complement strand
CACACACATATATATGTATACAAACACACCCACATCCACCCCATATATATACACACACAAACACAAACCCCTGTGTATACTATGTATATATAGAGACATTTAGATATAGATATATATCTGTAAAGCTGCTCTTCATCCCACTGGTCTGTTTTCTCAAATAAACATCTTGATGTGTACAAAGTGACAGACATCAGCACTGATCTCCTCAGTGTGCCTGTAACTGGACCCTGAGACAAGTTTATACCTGCTTGTCCACAGGATGCACCTCTGGTTCTTCTCCCCAGAATCCACTGAGAACACTTATTAGCTGCCTCCTTCCCTGAGCAGTGGGTTTGTGCTGCCTTCTGGTTCTCATTATTATATTCATTTCATTGCAGTTCCTGACGTCTGATACCTCAGTACTTGAGAGGTCCTGCATGTGCCACCAAACAATGATTCAACATGACACTGTGACAGAAAACAGGGAGAAGGAATAGAAATAAAAGAACAAGGGATCAAAACAACTGCATTTGGCTCTCTGTGTGGGGTGTGCCTATCAACACCAATAACTGTTAACAGCGAGTCAGATGTCACATCGACGGAGGAGTCAGATCACTCACATCAGCCTTCCATTTGACTGGAAGGGATCAGTCTTTTTCCTTTATCTAAAAGGATACGTAAAAATATTATGAGCTATAAGCTCTTCTTTTTTTGCATCCCTATTTAAGGTTTGGTAAGTTCTTCATTTCTCTTCAGGTCCTTGGTGATCCTTGTGCATTTTGAACACTTCATAACTTTCAATGCTTTGAAGACTATTCTACAGACACGTCGGAAAGCAACTGGCATTCTTGTTAAAGTTGTGGATGACAACAGTGTAGCGATTAGACTCAAGAAAATCTATCAAGAGACACCAGCTTTAGGTATAAAGTATGAATCCTGCTTGATTTACCAACAGTTATGCCCCTAAATGCTGCATATATAGAGAGAAAGAAGAGGCCAGTTTAACGCAGGACTCGGACTCAGGCTTGTGCTCCTCACTGCCACTGACAACACGGCAACAGAGATGTTAAATACTTATAATCTGGGGGGATTCCATTTCTTAACTCAAACATCTTCTTTTTTTTTTTTTGGAACAGGTAATATCACTTTTCATACAGTGCATAGAACAGGGCCTACAACACATAAAATATTAATGTTTAAAAACTCATTAATAACGGAGAAGATGAGCTTGCAAATAAACTCGACTCTACAATTACATGTTAGGTTAAAAATGTGCCCAGGAGGAAATGTAAGAGAACTTGGGTTTTTTTGTCATACAGAGATTTCACTCTCTTTTTCTGTTGTTTGCACTCGTAAAATTGCCCTTGTGGGAGTCAACCCTGGAAGGATGCAGTGGCTAATTTTAGTTAATAAATTGTTGCTTTCCTATGCATAGCCAAGAATCATCTGATTAGCTCTTTCTCTGTCAGAGCTGCTATATCTCAGTCAAATTTCCTAACTATGAAGATTTAAAGACTTCTGAAACTAGTTCTTCAGAAAACATGTGCTTCTATTAGAATTTTCCACTCACTAAAAGCACTGCCAAACTTTTTTGCTCATCAGCTTTCCAGAACTTACATCCGTATTCCATTATATAGCACTTGCCAGTAAATACTATTTTGGCCTAGTTTGGGCTTTTTTCAATGTATATAAGAAAGATCTGCTACATATATAAATCATTAGGAATTATTAACTAAAGGATTGCATAAATAATCTGTTCTATAATATATTGCAGATACTTCCAAGATAATGTGCAACAAAATGAGAGAAGTCTCACAGAGAGAAATATACTAGGTTTCAAACATAATTTCTGAGCTGTTTAAATGTGAAACAAAACCTCGTCAAGCTACAAGTTTCCAGCTGTTATGATATCATAAGATAAATTTACAGCTAGAAAACAGCATGGTGAGGGAAAAAAAACATTTGCTTTTACAAAGTATGGAAATATAAATGTTTCAAGCACTGCAACTGTCCAAACAAATTAGTAAAAGCAAAAATAGTTGAATTCAGTATGGTTTGATTTTGTACCGGCTTCACAGCACTTGTTATAATTATTTAAATCTGTAGGCAAATGATGATTTAAATCTTAGTGCGATGCATTTAATGTCAATTTAAAATGATCTGATAAAAAAGTATACAGGTGGTCTCAGTGTCTAGCATTTTGTTGTATTTTATTAACTGAAATAATAATTTATTTCTCTAGTTAAGCAATAATAAAGCTGGATAACTAGGCTCTGAAGGCCCACTACATGTGGAGGTTTAAATTCCTAACCAGAGCTAAAATGAAAAAGGAGTTTCTTTCCTCCATGACTTTGAAAAGAATAGAGTGGTGATTAACAGCAATATTTTTTTTAATGAAACACAACCTTTCATCCCTGTCATCTTCTGACCATCCTTGCTTGTACGCAGCTCTCTGACAAGTAGAATAATAACGGTCATACATCACTGCCCTGAAAGTCCAATCATCTAAATCTTCACTCGCTGCAGCCTCTGAGACTCAATTACTTTATTGACATGCAATCTTCATAAGGGGAGAAATATTGTGCATGTAAGGTCACTTGGTTATGAAGACATATTATCATATTATCTGCATGAGGGTTGCAGGGCTAAGACCTGACAGAGCTAATTATAATGGTACATGATAGAGAGCTCAGTACACATTATTTGCTTGGCTGAAACTAAAGGTGAGGTAAGACCATGACATCATGGTTTCAAAAGAAAATAATTCCCTTTCCCTTAGAGACTATTACTTTTATTGTTTAATGTTTTATACAGATTATATTCATAGACTCCTCATAAGCAAGCAAGCAGTGAGAATTTTTGAATTCAACCGTTTCCATTTGGAAGTACTTAACTCTTGAAGAAACCAAAGGCTCATCTATAATAATGCAGTCCTTTTCATTTGTGAGACTGAAATCACATTTTCCCTGCCCTTCCATCAGTCCCCAAAAGTGTATCTATAAATACACACATGGCAAACTGATAGTCCAAAATTTGAACACAGCTAATACACACTGCTACACTATTTTCGACATTTCCAAAAGCACACAAGCCCCCATTAAAATGCTAAACAAAGTGTATTAGCCTCTCATTTTTCAATAGAAATAAATCTTCATTTTGCTTTCCTCTGTGACAGCTTCCTTTCCTCAATGTACCCTCCTACTCTACGTAGTACTTACTAACCCTCTGTCACTTGGCACTGAGGTGCAGGCCACCTCTAATCTGGGATGACTGGCACAAAACGCATCTCCTTATCCTTTGCTGGCCATTCTCTTACATTAAAAGGGAAAACAGGCAAGAAACAAAGCATATGTTGTGCCTTTACATACATAATCAATATAAATCACTGCACTACTACACTGAACAAGTAAAAGTCTTGTTTGGGGATTTTCTTTTGGTTCCTTTGGGTATTTGTGGTGATTTTATATATTTATTGATAATATTTTTTTGCATTTCTTTCAATGTTTTTACCAATTTTTATTCACGTCTACCCTTCAGGTAGGAAACATCAAATTCACTCTTAGAATAGCTTCAGAATTGGAAATATATGATGCTAGTGGCCCAGAATAAATTACATTGTATATTTCTGACGGCGAACATTTCTTATTGTATAAAAACACTGATCAATATGATATAATGACTCTATGACAAATTACGCTGCACAAGGTTCTGCATTTTCCTTGTTTGAAGGCAGGGTGGAGAAGCCATCCCAACTGATGGATCCCAGCTCCAAATAACTTCCTTGATCCCAGCAAGACATTGTACCATTGCACCAGTGAGATTCCAAATAGGCAGACATGTAGCTTTAATAATATTACCAGACTAAAACTTCACATGTAGATGCTTTCAGTTATCTAATCTACTGAAACTGGTCTCCTGTTAAAGAAAAAAAAAATCATAACAGCAAATTCACAGGCTATTCTACTGGGATGAAGAAAAATAAAAAAGTGAAAAAAATTGCACTGCACTTCACACTGCCCTCCTGAAAATCTCTTCTTATTTTCAAAATGCAAATTTTACAAACCATGGTGTGCCAGATATTACGCTGTCCTCTCAACAACAGCTTAGTCTACCCATATTTATTATAAGTTTACAATCTCACTATGTCTGTCTACCGTGCTTTGCTTCTGAAAGAATCCTGCCTGAAGTCGAGTAGCATTTTGAAAGCTTATTTGATCTTGTATTTAAGACTTCACACAGTGAGGGATTTTAAAAATAATTTGATTTCAGTGTTAACCTCTGCCTCGACAAAGGGGTATAAAACAGTCTTTGGGAGATGACTGCAGATACAGACAGGAAGATATTAAGCCCTGCCTCTTTCCAGGAATAACATTTATGGTTAAAAGCATCTTTTGCCGAGTTTAAGTCCCAGCAGCACAAAGGAGATAGTGAAGTAATCAAGACCCAGAAGAAGGAAAAACAAATACTGCCCAGAAGTGATTATCAGTAACCATCATACTGGCAGTTATCCAGCTGATGAGAAAGCAGACAGGTAGTGAGCCGTGAAACCCAGAAAAAGAAGAAAAATGTCTTCTGACAGCTGTAAAATTCTGCCTTAAAATGAGTTGTTAATTTAAAATTTCCCAAAGTCCTGCAAGCTTCTGTTATGAGCTATAAATGACATGGAGAGACCCCAATATGCATGCATGGAAAACTGGGCTACCAGAACTCCACCAAAGCACAGAGACCAAAATGCAGACTCTGAATAGCCGAGGTACACATGTAATTTCTTTAGGAACCACGCGAACACTCAATTTATGGAAATATGAAGTAAAAGGTCACCCCCTTGGGCATCAAAGACTTTTTATCAAGGAAATGGAACAAGAACTAAGGGGAAACAAATGTTAATGTCATGCCCAAAACCACAAAACATTTTTATTGCCAAAATTGCTTTGAAACTAACAGGGCCAGGCACATGATATCAGCTCAATATATTTCAGAGGTTTGGGTTGCAAGGCACCTCATTCAAGAAACAAAACATGAGGTACACATGGCTAGGTGCTTTCCTTCTAGTGGCAATTAATGTGGACAACATGACATTGACAATATCAGCCATAGGAGAGATGGAACTGGGACACTCTCCAGAAACCACAATAAAAATTGCATGACAATTAATAGTGGTAGCCAAGAGGAAAAATCAGATCCCCATATTGTGCATCCAGTCCCAAGGACAAAGAACCAATAATAAGGGGATGACCTGAATGAAATTTAAAGGGACAGGAAACTGCTAAAATAAAATAAATAAAGTTAAAAAAGACAGTTGCTTCCATGGATTTTTAGCACTTACATCAGATAATATAAAACACTATTGGTGAATGAAATATTCAGTTTTAAATACTTTATGAAACATGAAACAAAGACTTCATGTACTTCTGGTGACACAACCTTTACAAGGTAGTTCTGGAAGTTGAAAAGAACATGTCATGAAAAAATAAACTGGGAATACTATTCAGGCAGAGAACAGATTAGTCTTTGCCAGTTACTAAAAACTTGGAAATTAATTTACAGGATAAGAAAAGAAACAATCTCATTTAGCTGAATATGCAGAGATACTGTGCAAAATACAAAAATGTGTTCCAAATTTAGTTAGAGAATATTGGAAACTCTCTGAACTTCTCATTGAAGTAAATCAGCTTTCAGCTCTAGAGAAATTACCAGCTACTCTCCAGTGTAGGATGTAAAATTTGCTGATAGTAAAATGCAGCATTTGCCATGAGACTTTTCTGTAACATTGGCTACCAACACACCTTAAGTAGCAAACACACCCCTTACTGGCAATGTAAAAAATAAAAAAAAATTAAAATGGATGGTCTTTTGATCTTCCTTTACAATATTAAAACAATCTAAGACATGAATAAGGCATACCCTATTTTTACAATACATTTCCCAACATTCCTTTCCTATAAAATTAATTTTTATAAGTGTCACACAGATCTAGTGCTTCCAACCAAGCAAAACAAGCAAACAAAGCTCATTTGGTAGCAAAACTGTGGTTTACTGATACCAAAGTGTTTTCTGAACTGGTGCCTTTGATTTAAATTTGCTAAAAAGTGGGAGACACACTAAAGTAAAATTTGAACAAAAAAGAAACAACTTTTTTCTCACTATTTTTAATTATTTTTAGCATTGGTTTAAAGAATTTTAGAAATTTCCCAGGCTGTTTAATTATTTTTCATTGACAACTGATTGAAAAGGTACCATGTTACTTTATTGACAAAGTTCTGACTTGCAAAGGAGAGAAATATGTCTATAAAATAGATTTCAGTCCACCTGAGACTCATAGATCATCAAAGAGAATGAGAACATGAGGGAACCAAATTACAATTTCCGTGTGGCACTGTTCCAACATACCTTAACCTACATTTTGGTCTACCCCACTCTCCTTATCCACCCCATCAAACACACACGCAGATATTAAAACCATCATTGTGAGAAACACAGTTTCCAGTAAGAGGAGTTATTTTTTGGAAAGAGTTTCCAGCCAAAAGCTTACCTACAGCTTGCCTGCCAGCTGCACATGTCTCTGGAAATGCAGAATTCCAAAGGGAGAAGTGACTAACAGGGTGTGGAAGGCAGGGGGAACTAGGGGTGTCTGACATGTTGCTGTTGCAGGCCCAACACCAGCACAAAGCTGCTCTCTAAGCCAGAGCTTGATTCTAACAATTTTTCTAGAAAGAAGAAAATTTGGTATATTAACCAGTAAAGACAGTAGGAGCTCTTCAAAGAACATGTTGCAAATAAATCAAGCAGAACATTTTATTATTTTTGATAATACTAGAACGAGTAACAAATGCATTCTTGCAAGCCCCACTCTAAAAATACAGACCAATTGGCTAATCAATAAGGTCAATAGTGAATCTCCTCATTGACTTCAAAGACAGCTGATTCCTGCTCAAAAGCATTTTTGAGGGAAAATCTAAGCTTCAAGCTATGATGATTACTTCAAATAGTTTCACCAGTTCATATTTTTGGAACCCTTCTGGCAATAACTTTTCCCTTTAAACCATTTCCCAAGTCACAGCTTGTTAGAGAGAATGTTAAATGAGGATATAATGTTTTGGGAAAAGGGTAGGAAACCCAAAAGCCATAAGAAACAAATAACAAACATTGCTTTAGTGACCTGTAGTCTATTAAAATTCTGTCCAGCAAATATTGTCAACCTTTTAGGATTTCTACTCTAACGATGCCTTTTGTCATGGCTTCAGGGGGCCATGTGCCTACTCCGTGGGATTGCCTTATACAAGCTGGTAGGAAACCATAAAAAAATTCAAATAAAGATAGAGCAGAAAAAGCACATGATCTTAAAAGTGAATAACCAATTCGCACAAAAGAAAATATTGGGAATGAAACTGCTAACAAACCCTGTTGCCAAAATCTGGAGATGTAGATTGCCTCTGGATTAGTCCTCAGATTGCTGTAAAATACACCTACTTACCCTGTCACAGACTGACCACTAGGGATTCAAAGTCAAATATAAACAGGAGTAGAGACCAAGAGAAGCATTTAGCATAGTGTTCCACATCCAAGTAAAACAACTTTCCTATACAAATGGAAAAGCTTGAAAGAACAGGTGCCACTTAGAAGTGTGCAAAAGGTACATATTCAAGCCCAAAGACTGGCACACAGCATTTCAAAGGATTTGTGCTAAGAATCCAATAGCTTTTTCCTACCTATCCAGCCTCCAGTTGCAAAAATATAAGGATACTTTCTTCTTTTCAACATAGCAAATGAATAGCAAGAAATATTCGGTTATGCTGAACCATCCAACAATATTTCCTTTGCCCACACAGTCAGGAGTTTTTAAGGGCAATCCAATTTTTAAATAACACCAGACTGTAAACTGAATGTAGCTTGACTTTTTATTTTGTAATTTATTGAGTTCCATCATTATTCAGATGGGTTTTTATAAGGATGAAAAAAAGCAAATCTGAGGCTTTTGGCTGTTCTGATTACCTTGTTAAATTAATGGCTTTGCAAAGACAGAGAAAATATAAGTGCTAAGGTTAACCACATAATTACATAGCATTTCAATCTTTTTTTCCCCCCTCCGGTCCAAAACAATCCATTACTACACAAAGTTACAGCATTTTGGAGTCAGCTGTTAGATCTGAGCTCTGGAATTCATTCATCTGAATCTTCTTGAAGTGACATTGCTTGTCAAAAATCATCAGCTAGTCAAATTCTTAAACTGAAGTGAGTTGTCCTCTTAAATTAAAATGATACTTTACCCTGACTTTTCCATACAACAGTTGTATTGTGCTTCTCTGTCGGGATCAAGTTCATTTTCAGAAACTTTATCACGATACAAGCATTTATCCCTCAATCTTCCATAGGGCGAGGGCGAGTGGGCATGTAATTGAAATGCACTTCAATATACTGACATAATTTGAAGGAGTAACAAGCTAGGTGAGAATATTTCTATTGTGTTCAAAGATGTCTTCCTTTTAAACCAGATGGGAAACAAAGAGGAACTCATGCCAATTTCTGAAACCTTGGTATTCACTCTCCTGCAGCTCCTCCTTTCTTCCCTTTCTGGCAGACATGCTCACATATTCAACCTCAGGGCAATAAATTCTGTCCTTTCTAAGAAAAAAGTGCTACATAATTCTCTCTTTGATGAAGATTTCAGCGTGAGGAGAAAGACAGACCTGCACACTGGTGCCTTCCCAACAACATTGGTTTTGGCATAATTAGCCCAGCCCAAAGAAAAATCTCTGAAATGTGAGATCCCAACCCTTGGTCCAGCTGCCAGAATACTGTGCTTGTGCTCAGTATCACTTCTGAAGACACTTCTCTTCTACAGAGAGCTTACACTCAGGAATCTTATTTTGGGCAAAGCTAGAATAGGGCCAAATTAAACAGAAGCAACAACTGATTCTTCAAAATGAACAGTTTACTAATGTCTGTCCATATAATTGGTTTCTTCTACCCTTGGTGATGAACAGAATGTTATGAGTCTAGGACTCCTATGACCAATTGCATTTCTAAGCAACAATCTTGGATTACATGTTTCTGAATAAATGCAACAGCAGATAAAAGGCTGGAAAGGCACAGAAGGAATAATTTGTCAAAACACTAACCAATCCACCTTTATATCGTGGGTTATGATATAAATCATAACTGCAAATGAAGACAAATCCCACTGCAAATATTAGAGGCTTGGCTGAGAAGTGTGGATATGGGCTCCTCTGGCACTCCCTTTGCTCCACTGAGAGCCACATAAGCCTACAGGAAAGAGATGCTTAAAGAGGTGTGTGGAAAGGTGAAAATAAAAGACAGTCTTGAAGACAAGATAAAAATATTTTGCTTCAAGTACAGGTAGCAATCTGTTAGAGAACCCTGAACTACTCACAGCTGTAAAGATAATGCCAAACATTAAAGCCAAGTAGTAAGATGAAGCATCAGTACACAAGTGTCAAAGAAACCGGATTATAAAATTAAACAAGAACATGTATTTTAATGTCTGCAAAATGTTTCTTTCAGGAAACATTAGGCACTAATAAAGAATGCCTTCAGGCTTCTGTATCACTGGATATATCAGAAGGGTTTTTTACTAACAATTTGGGGAGTTTATGCCTCTGGGTGCTGCTGCTATGATTTCAAAATAGAATTATTTGATGCTATGTGATTTCTTGAATCATTAGTTTTCCATTTCTTCTAACTTACTTTTCGTTTCTCTTTTATTTATACACACACATACACTGATACAAGCTGCCACGAAGGAATAATGAAGGGACCCCTGGAAATAAAATATTATTTGATGCATTCTTAAGAAAATACTAAGCACCTGATATCATCATCTAACACGATATTCCTAATTACTGCTTGCATGCTCAATTTATTTCTAATATATATATTGCAGGAGGATTGCTGCATCCTTGCTCTGATACACAACCAGCACGAGAGGGTTCTTCCCCCCGAGGGTGTTTGGGCACTGGAACAGCTGCCCAGGGCAGTGGGCACAGCACCAGCCTGACAGAGCTCAAGCAGTGTTTGGACAGTGCTCTCAGGAACATGGTGTGACTCTTGGGGTGTCCTGTGCAGGGCCAGGAGTCAGACTCAATGATCCTGATGGATTCCTTCCTAGTCAGGATATTCTGCAATTCTAAGATTCATTTAAAAGAACAATCACCTACTAAACCAGAATTGATAGACAAGAGGTAGCCAGTGAGATTTAACATATGTAAACAGTATTGAAGTGTCAATAACTCTTCTGAGTAAAAAAAAAAAATTGGTCCTTGAATACTAAGGTTGAAAGGAAGTTCTGACTTATTAAAAGTTACACAGTCTACCTACAGAAATGCGTTATCATTTCTTCCATATTTGTTCCAAAAAAAGAAATACACATTTTTTTCTCAATAATCAGTCTCATGCTGGTTCTGATCTAGCAGCAGATTTTACGAACACTCTTACTTTACTCCCCAAAACCACAGAATTTATAAGAAGGCCTAAGCAGTCTGGAGAGGTATGAAGTAATTTTGATTAGAAACAGAATTTCTGGTGACTGTATAGAATATGGTCTAAGGTTATGTGCAATTTTGCAGTCTCATAGGCAAATTGAGACTCAATTCACATGACAAATTTCTTTTAAAATCAGAAAAAAATAAATAGTGGGGCTTGGGGGAACAAATAATTTTGAATACTGCAGAGCTGCAACTGGACAAATACTGTCAAAAAGAGATGTTGAAATAAAAACAATTATGGATTTGAAACTCAGTACTCTAATAAGAGGCAAACTACTTTTAAAAGACAATGGGATTGATATGACCCCTACAAACATAAACCTGAATGCACTTAAAAATTGTATGGCAAAACCTTCCAACTGAGAAAGAGCCAAGAAATCCAAGCGTGAGCAGGAAAAATCCCACAGACTTCAGCTACTTCACGAGCAAAGCATGAGACATGAAGTTGGAAGGGCTGCTACTCAGGGGTTTGGGGCCTAAAATAGATGATTGTCTTTACCTATCATCAAATGATAACCAAGACTGGATATGCTGAGTGAAGAGTGACAGCTGCAGAATGTATCAATCTGCTGTTGATTTGTTTTCCAAGCAGAGGTGGTAGCAGGAAAAAGACAAGTTTGATACTTGCTTTCCATATTTCCAGTGACCATTTATATTAACAGATCAATTAACCTTACCTTTTTACCATAACCTCTTCATTTAATTTTTAATAAAAATGATACTGGTTTTAATTGAACTACAGTCTCAATTCTGAAGACAAATAATGCAAAAAAAAAAAATCAATCTCACCCATAAAGACACTAGAAAGTTGTTTGCTGCCAGATTATTTTCATTGTCTGATGCCACTATCAAGATTTTATAAATCCAATTGTTGGATATTAAAAAAAAAAAAAAAAAGGAATACCTTAAGGCCACATACATCTCGGTTTAGACATCATTTGGGACTTCATACTTTCCTTAATTTCTAGTCTATACAAGGAGCCACCCAAGCCAACAGTCCCATTTTCACTGTGAATTGTGTCTGGGATATATTGCAAGGCTGATAAATTGTATACATCAGAGTATTGAGCACACCAGAATAAGCAGAGAAAATTAGGGAACAATGAATCAGGTGAAATTAAGGGCAGAAGGAGAAGCAGGGCACAAGAGTCAGACTTGGTCTTTCACTGACATGTCACCATTGCCTGTTCCAACAGCAGTGTGGTTGTGGAGGCAAGGGTAATGCTCTAGGCCAAACATCATTCGTAGCAGGAAGTAATAAATTCAATTAGAGTAACTAATGGAGAAAAAAGAGATGGACAAGCTTTTGGGCAGATATGCCTTTCTTCAGGCTTGCTGTTCCTCCCAGCCCTTGTGTCTTTTGTTCATTTTTGTCAGATGATCAAACAGATACGTTTTGTGGCTAACAACAGACCTAAAGAAGGGCATATGTGTCCAAAGAGTGCAAACATCATTTGCTCTAATAAAAGGTATTTATTGTTTTTGTTATAACACCTGTTGTAAACCTTGCCTTGGTTCCTTTTCACATCCTGCATAACCCCTGAAAACTCCCTTAAGTAATTCAGATGCAAGGGAAGAAATACCTGCTTCTCCTCTTGTCTCTGTGCTGTTTAGTCATTCAATGACCAGCACAAATGATCTAGGCAAAGATACTGCCAGGATGCTTCCACTTTGACAAGCCCCAGGAAGTATTAGGCATTTCATGGGAAACAGTCTTCTCTTCAGATTTCCAGCCTGATTTACAACTCAGGGTCAGATAAGCATTCTCATGTCCCTTGGCAGTAAGAACCAAAACACACAAACAGCTAAAGATTCTTCAAACTTTAGTGAGAAAAGAGAGGAGTACAGACTTTCATTTGTCTCCTCAGAGCCTTACACTGGCTAGTCTATCTCATAATCACTAATGACTTGAAATCTGAATATAGTTTGAATGAAAACATTTCAAAGCTCACAAGGCTCTGTTCCCAGTAAGTCTGGTCTCTGTATAATGAAATGCATTCCTCCTGGCCTAGTGCTACAGACTTGGCAAAAGAAATGCCTTTGGTATGAGCAAAAATTCCAAACTTGAGTCTTACAATTGCCCCTTCTAAAAGGTCATTTATTGTGCATGTTGTTTATCAGCATGTGTCTGAAATGAATGCTGCTTCAATGCAAAGCAACAGGAGGTCACATTATAATTGGAATGCAATCAGTAGAATTGCTTATGACTTGGTTTCCTTTCTAAAATGGCAAACCGTGCCACATTGACTATTATATTAATGTTTTTTGCATCACTAAAAAGGAGAAGGGGAAAAAAAAAAGCCTTTACAGTGAGCAGATGATAGAGCTTTCTATAACTGAAAGATCACATGAGCTAAGCAAGACCCAAACAGTTCACCTTTAAAATACCAAACCATCTGGTTGGCTGTCCCATGATAAATCTTAATGATAAATGTCTTCGTTCTGATGTTACAAAGGAAACACAGATCTGCTCACTTTTGGCACAGCTGAAAACACACTGGCAACAGCAGAATAGAACTCAGATGTCAAAAATATAGAAAAAACACTTTTTTTTTTTTTTTACTGCATTTTACCAGATATACAGCTTTAGATCTGTTTGTGGATGGGCAATTAGAAGTCCTAAGTTTTCCAAGGAAGCCTTTGGAGCATGTTTTTTTTTCCTGTTTGTTTTTAGTTAGAAATTGATTTTTAGTTAATTTTTAAGTTTCTTTTTAATCTCTATATTTCCATCTTCATTCAGACAAAGCAGAAAGCTTGAAATAGGCATGACAGAAATTGCAATGTCTTTTGGTAACTCAATTCCCATTTTCTCAGTGTGCCAGGGTCATTAGGGATAAATTGAAGTAGACTGGAAAATCTGAAGGGTTATGGCAAAGATGATAATCACAGACTCACAGAATGGGTCAGGTTTGAAGGAACTATGGGGAGGTCATCTACCCCAACGTCCCTGCTCAAGCAGGGCCATCCCTGAGCACATGGCACAGGATTGCATCCATATGGTTCTTGAATATTTCCAGTGAGGGAGACTCCACAGCCTCTCTGGGCAATCTGTTCCAGTGCCTGGTCACCTGCACAGTAAAGAAGTTCTTCCTCATGTTCAGGTGGAACTTCCTGTGCATCAGTTTCTGCCCTTGCCTCTTGTCCTGTTGCCCAGCACCACCAAGCAGAGGCTGGATCCATCCTTTCAACACCCTCCCTTCAGATACTTCAAGACAGTGGTGAGGAATAAAAAGAGCTCTAATTCTATGCAGAAAAAAAAGCGCCATACCAACTTTACCATAACCCAGCATAAAGCTTCCACCCTTACCCAAAGGTACAAAAATAAGCTTTGGTTTAGAACCTGTATGAATGTTTTCATGTCAGTATTTCTAACATAGAAGAGGGCAAATACTAAACTTTCTATTCACACCATTTGATGACATCTAAAAATTTCAAATGCACCTCAAAGAGCCAACCAAAACTTTCAATTCCAATTTTTAAAACCATAAAAATTAAAAAGAATTTCGTGATGGTGTGGTAAACTGCAGCAAAGGTGGAAAAAACCATTTATCTTTCAATGTTTTCAAGAACATTTATTGTATTTCTGTGGATTGGCAAAGGTATTCCTGTTTCTTTGCACTGTTTAGCCAAAGATAGTAACTGTAAGTAATTTCTCAAATCTCCCTGTAATGTCTCAGGCATTTAAGTGGTCAGCTCTGAATTCCCTCTTCTTATTTACTGACCTTTGATGGCAGAAGTCCATTTCAATGTAAAGTTTCTGTAACCAAATTTGAAGGCTTTTCTCCAGGTAATAACATTGCAGCTCTTCCCAGTACTCAGCTTCTGCCTTGACATCACTCAATTTCCTTCCATTTCCTCATTTTATATACTATAGACAACCATCCCAGTGATAATTCTGTCTCCTTTCATTAGACAGTTACAGACTCTTTTTTGGCCAGTGATACACATTATTTTCACCTTTCTTCAAGAGTTCTGTCTGGTAGGCCTTGCTTTATATATTTTTTTTCCACTTACTCCCCATCTGTTTCTGGATATCATTTTTATTTTACTCATTCCATTCTGCTGTTCAGCTCTTCATCAGTACTGAAAGATGTGGATGATTCTTTTGTGCTCCTGCTTATATATACAGTACTTAATTATTCACAGATGCACTGCCTCCCATCCAACCCATGCTCTTCACGTTACTTAGCAGAGACAAAACTGGTATCTTTTATTTAACTCTCCTATTTCTGCACAGGCAATTTTCCTAGACATCTGACCATTTCCATTATCACATTTTCTAACTCCTTACAGACTACAGCTACTTCTCAAACAAGTTACTCCAGTTATTAGAACACTGGGATCTCCATTTACAGATGGTAAAGCAAGATTTACATATGTCCAGTCCCCAACTCATATGCTTTGATTTTCTTGTCCTATCCTATTGTAAACTCCTAATTTTCCTGTTTACTCTCACATATACCAGTGGGTGTCATGACACAAACATGCACTTTCTAGGGTGGTCTCTAGAAAAGTGAATGGTGGACACCATTCACTTTTTCCTAAAATTTTAGCTTGCATTGCTTTCAATATTATTTTTAGCCTGTTTGGTACTCCTGTGGCCTCACAAATAATGTTCTCCATAATCAAAAAATATCATAAGGAGCTCCTAGCATCACTCAAATGTTGCATTAAACATTAGGATGCCAAGTGATAAAAGATAGAATTAGCATGGGATTTGGCAGAGACAAAGAGAGAAGCTACAGGACTGGACTAAGCAAATGCCATCAAGACAAAAGGTTTTGGGGAAAATCCAATGGGTCCATAATGAAAAAGTGCAGTTTGTACTACTTTGGCATTCAGAAATACTGAAATAGGCATATGGACAAGAGTGCAGCAGATTTAGAGAGTGTCTGGGATTTCACAAGAGGATCCACTCATGATCCCATCATCTATTTCAACTTTTCCTATGGATTCAAATTAAGAATTCAATAGCCAATTCACACTCAGTTCTTTTTCATCTTGATGATGTCCAAGCATTCTAGCAGGAAGCACATAATATCACAATTTGACTGAAGCTATCTTACTACTAGCTTTGTGTGTACTGTTCTGGGAACTGCATCCAGCAGAAGGTAGTAGAGGATTGAATCAGATCTCTCTCATTCCTCAATTTGAATTTCATGGTGTGTGCCATGTGGGTGAACACCTAACAACTCTCAGTAAACTATAGTGGGAAAACTCCTCAGGGAGATTAAGTCATTACTCTGTCTCAGTGATTACAGCATGCCTGTGAAAGCTGTAATCCAAATGGCAAGACACATTTGCCTCAGCAATTACCAGAGTATAGACAGGAGATCAATGTTTGTATTGATGCTCCTTGATAAAATTTACATTTTTATCTTATTGTAAAGACTTGTGCTATTTCATTTGCTTCAGAACCCAGCCTAACTTTTAGTATCCACACTACGTGTTGCTGTTTAACCCCAGGCAGCCACTAAGTACCACACTGCCACTCTCTCCCTCCCCCTTGTGCAATGGGGAGCAGAATTGGGGAAAAAATAAAGGTAAAACCCATGGGTTGAGATAACAGTTTAGTAATTGAAATAAAGCCAGATATTATAAAAATAGTACTGGAAAGAAGAGAGAAGAGAGGAATAAAACCTCTGGACTGATGCCCAGCCAGTCCCCCAGCAGTGGTCAGCCCCTCCCAGCCAACTTCTTCCCTGTTTCTGTACTGAGCAGGACATTCATGGTATGGAATATCCCTTTGGCCAGTTCAGCTGTCCTGGCTCTGCTCTCTACCAGCTTCCTCTGCACATCCCCACTGGCAGAGAGGGAAAGTGAGAAAGTCCTTGACTCAGAGTAAGCACCACCGAGCAACAACTAAAACATCAGTGTGTTATCAACATTATTCTCATTCTAAAACCAAAACACAGCGTTGAGGCAGCTACTAGGAAGGAAATTAACTCTCTTACAGCCAAAACCAGGACACCATGTTAGACTTTCAGGTACTTTTGAGTACTTTATGAAATGCTCACTACACTGGATCTTTTGTAGGCATCATTACTTGAAAGAGGAAAAAATTATTAGTGAAATGTTGGACTTGATTTATTTTTCATATTTGCAGCTAATAAGTTACCTTTACTGAAATATCTATTACAAGCCTTTTACTAATATTTGATCACTTATCAACCTCTTTAGCAGTTCCCTAAAAATCCTTTAGAATGAATGACAGAATGAACTGCACAGCAGAACTGATAATAGTTTAGACCACAAAAAACCCTGAGATAACAGATCCCGATGGCAGGAGGTGGGGGAAGCCACAAAACCTCAAAAATCCCCAACAAAACAAACAATCAAAAATACCCCCACAACCAAACAGCTCACCATTTAGCACTGAAGATAAATTTTTACTTTTTATTTCACCAAGAGTTCAAAGTTCTTCACCAAAGTTGTTTTTTTTTTTTGTGGACTAGAACTCAACACAGCTTGAGGGCCAAGTGTGTTTTAATTGCAAAACATACCAAGAAAGCAACTAACTTCTTAAGTGTTCTAAACCTAATCTTATTTATGTTTATTATCAAATTTAAAATCCACTATAAATTTAATTTCCTTTCATAATGTACTGACCATTGCAATAAACAGCCAACTTGTTTTTATGCTACTGTATGAGGGACATATTGGAAATTACCCTTACCATTACTGTAAACATTTGTATTGTAACTGAGAAATAACTTTAATATTTCCCCTACACTAAAAACATAAAGCCAAGTGAAACCCCAAATGGTAGTTAAAAGATTTTTTTTTTTTACTGTGATAATAGTGTAGAAGTACCAGAAAAAAATTAAGAACTTTCTTCTTTCAAATGATGCCATGGTATGATAAATTTCTTACACACCCAGGGTATTTTCAAGATTGAGGAAGATTCCTTTAAATGTTTGAATTATAATTTGGGATTTTTTGCAAAAAATCTTTAGCAAGATAACTGGTCAAAGTTTTATATAAATTTAAAAATTTTTCATCCCAAATTCAATTTTTGCCATTTATTGATTTGATTGCTTTAAATCTTCATTATTTGCATTCTTGATGCTACTGACCTTGATATTATTGCATTGAATGCCCTAAGAACTGCTATAATTAAAACTTAAATGGCTTTGAAAATTTCAAGCACTACATTAGAATTTTCATTTTTAAAACGGCAAATGAAGACAATAAATACACTCCCAGAAAGTTCAGCTGTCATTGTCTTCCCAAATCAAGAGTACCAGAGTACCCAGCTTTTCCATGCAGCAGCTAGCTCTGGCTTGATGAAGTTCTCTGTGGAGCAAGCAGACCTACAGCACATTCACAGCTTGGTAAGCTGATCTGGACGTGAGCAGCAGGTCCAGACTCGAAGTGTTAACATTATAGCACATTTACACAGCTCAATCTTTGCCCATTCATGAAGGACTCATGGGGAAAAGACTAGCCAGGAACAGGCTGTCACTGCCAGAACAATCCAGGGCTGCAGCACACTCAATGCCAGCACTGGAGGGGCTCCTGAGGAAGGGAGCAGCCAGAAACAGAGCACAGGATGGACAAATTGGTCTAGCAGGCCACATACAGCTGGAGGCATCGACTGGGTACCCCTGCTGGAAACCATAAAACTCTACAAGCTTCATGAAATAAGCACGATTACATTCACAGTGGAATGTATCACAGTATCTGTACCCTAGATGTTGCCATTTCGATCAAGCTGGGAAGGGGATATTATTTCTTTGACAAAAAATATACAGATCAAGAACATAAACAATCAGTAACAAAGATCAACCTTTACCACAATTTTGCCATTCTTTTGTTGTGAATATGAATGCTGGAAAGGGCACAACCCATCCCTGGAGGTACCTCTGTGTTGCTGCCTGCAGATGTTGACAAAGTTCCTCCAAACTTTCCAGTGGTGATGGCTGCAGCAGGACTTGAAATACAAATGCCTCATCTGCCCATTCTTTCTTGGAAAAGAAAAGTGCTGGTCCATAGCTCCTGCTTAGCTGGGTGATAGA
Source organism: Nicator chloris (assembly GCA_013400495.1). NCBI lineage: Eukaryota > Metazoa > Chordata > Aves > Passeriformes > Pycnonotidae > Nicator > Nicator chloris. Next base: position 5,309 of record WAAE01031663.1, on the reverse strand, counting down.
AGGTGATAATCCCTTCTGGAATGTCACGCTTAACATCTACTTTGGGCATGACAATCACTAAATTCCAAGGAGATTAGCATTGCAGAATCCACTAAAAGAAAGCTTCGCTATGGCAAGATGGAAGCCCAAGGATAAAATTAATAAAACTATATAGGAAGATTTTTAAAAAATTATCAGTTCTTGCTCCAATCTTGCTCCAATCGTTTCCTATCAGCAAGCTTCTGATGAGATTTCACACAGATGAAACTTCTACCAAATAATGTAGTGTTTTCTGGAAACTGCAAGGCAAGCAGGAAGCCGGCTAATTCAGCATGTACAGTCATCATGATACTTAGTATTAGTTACAACAGTAAATACATATTCAATCATTATGCAAAGGCTTCCAGTCAGAACTAGAGAGATGTGGCAGAAACGGAAGGAAAAAGACTCTCTCTAATGAAAGATTTCTGACATTCTGCCACTAATTAGTAATGTGAAAACATCCTGCAGGATTTCAGAGTAACAATATAGAACCCCTTTTTATTTTTTTTAATACACTGGATTAAAATTTAATGCCTAAAAGAAAAGTTCTTCCTGAACAGAAATCAGATCTCTCTAAATTTTAGTTTCTTCCTTGCAGATTAATAACTCAGTTTAGTATTTCCTGCACTTATTGATGGAAACTCATGTTAGAAATATTGGCAGCATAAAGCCAAGATTTCCTATAATGTCCCAAATTAGTTGGCTACCACAGGTTTATGGATTATTAATGCATCTCCTGTTGGCATTCTGCCTTATACCATTTTTCATTGAAATATTAAACCAAATTCAATCTTTTCTAGATTTTTAGTAACATAAAGCTTGCAAACAGCATTAACCTCTGTTCCAAGAGTCTCTCATTCAATAAGTCTTTTAGGCATGTGTTTAAAATCATCCATATTCAGCAAAAGACAAAAGCACATAATGGAATCTAGGTGACAGTTCAGATATTTTGCTGAATTAGGGTAAGTAGTGTAATTGTTCCTATTAAACAAGAAATGCATCCCAATAAGAGGGATTGGCTTTTAAATAATGGTGTGTACCTTAGTAAATTAGTGAATTCATATTTTTTCAACTGAAACAAATAATTTAGATAATTAAGCATAAGCATTCTGTATTTTGTTTAACCACAGTGCCTGATGAAATTAAACAAGACAATGGAGTTAATGCATATCACATATGTGTGATACCAACAGAATTTCATTCCTCATGGAAAGCCCAGTAAAGTACCAATACAGTTATTATTATGAAATTATTATTTTATTATTTAAAATTAAAAACTGAAATATGAATATAATTTATGAATTATAGCATTTTACCTCTTTCATATTCACAAATCCAAAGATACTAGCAAACAGTTTAGAGAGGTTAAATTGTTATCCTAACAATCTCTCCCTGATGAAACAAAAAGGCAGCAACATTCCTTCCAGATGTGCAATAAGAAGAGAGAGTCACTCTGTTCCCAGAGGATGCAAGAACTCAGAATTTCAAAGGCCGACGCCAGGAAGCCTTGCCAAATATACTTCACAAAAAATGTTTGATGAATTATTATGGTGAGCATCAACTTTTCAGATAAATGACTGAAAATAAACTAGTTTATATCTCAATGGAGAGTATAAATTTCCTTTTTGCTTTGGGAACTTGAAGTATGGAGAAAGCTGTTGACCATTCCACCTCTCACTGAACTAACAACATTTTACTAAAAATGTGCTGCTTTCCAAATTTACTTTACTCATAGCTCAATAAATTTCACCAGAGAGGAAAGATATAAAAAAAAATTCTTGCACAAAATTATGACAACCAAGTGATTTGTAAACTGCCTGAATCTGCACAATCTGTAAGAGGGAAATCACTGATCTGCAATGTTAAGCACATAACTAACAATTTCTATGAAACTTTATGAAAAGAAAGGAAGCTGCAAAACATGGTTCCAGTGTTGATTATCACATACAGACATTGTAAACAAATCTGATTAAACCACGGGCTGTGAATAAATACCCACATTCACAAATGTTATTTAAAAATCATCATAGTAGGAATATTTATCTGAAAAAAAGCGTTCTGTGATAAAGCAGAAGCAACAAGCAAGAAGCTTTTAAATTCTCAGCCATGAAAGCTCATCTCACCTTTTCTCCTACACTTGCAGGTATAGGAAAAGCTACCCTCCACTCTGTAGCTCTAGAACCTCCATGCAATAAATACCATGTCTCTGAAGAAGAAATACATGAAGTATTTTTCTTTTTGACTGATGAGGACAAACTAGGAAAGAATTTTCAAGATTGTTATAAGAATTGGCCAGCAATTACACAGCTTCATTTTGCATGTCTACAGTGATCAAAAAGGAATTCTGACTGAACATAACTGATATTACAACTTCGGAACAGACTTCAGAATAGCATTATCAGCCATGAAAAAGTCAGAAGCAATCAAAAAAAAAAGTATGATCAAGAATAATCTAAACATGAAGTACTTCTTCCAAATAGTGCAGACTTTTTATGTTTCTGCCTTCATCTTCCTTCTCTTGTCCCCTTCTTGCTCCTAAATATTTCTGGGATTATTCAAATTGCCTAAATAAAATTCATGCATAAGAAACTCTTTTGCCTAAATACATCAGGGCTTATTACCACATTTCTTTACTGGCACAAAATCTGAGAAAAGCCTCAAGGTGCAAATGATCTGCAGGCTATTTAACATCATGGTTATTTATTTTTATGGGCACTCATTATTACTCTTTACCCTAAATTATAGGTACATTCCTGGCTCCATTTCCCAGTATTCCATAATCTTTATAATAATATGGGTTTTCAGATTTCCAAATCCTCCTCAATACCTCATCAATCAAAAATGCATGCAGCATCCACTATTTGTTATACTGGGCAGAGAGAGCAAACCATGGAACCGCAGCTTGGAGTCCAGATAAAGACTACTCATATCCCAGGACTGGGACACGTGCCACAGCTTTGGTAGCATTTACTAAGAAAACCTGTTTTGCAATATCTTAAACAGAGTCTTTGCATACAAACTGATATGCACTGAATTAGCGTTTAAATACCACAGTTCCCTTTTTATTACGGATTATGTGCTGAACTAGTTCTGTCAAGTTTAGAACAGTATGCCATAATTTTGACTAAATCTAAGCCCATGCATCTTTTTCCATGGAAACAGTATTACAAGCATGCCCATTTCTCCTGCCACAGAAAATTTTCATGAATATTTTGATAAACAGCTGTTATGCTATAGTAGTCTGTAGCCACAATAGCATCAGTTTCAGCAAAGAAATGACACAGCACCAGAAGCGATCGCATAGCACTTAATTTTGTGGACAACTCAGAAAACTATAATTTGCATCATTTTGATTTTTTTGGCTTACTGGACAGGAAAAAAAACTTGTGCCTTGATGAAAAACCCCTTGGCTTGCCAATCATGTATCCATTAAAGCTGAGCTGGGTTGCTGTCACTGTCTTTACAGTACCTTCAGAAAGGAGTGGGTTTGAACAGGATAAATAATAAGGTATTGCTCCTTTCCTGAAACTATATTTTGTGATTGTCTAAAGGGAAGATTGTTCCAAAAAAGGGATCTGTTAGTAAAAGTCAAGTCTTTTTAATGACACTGCATCATATATGCGAAGGAAAGAAATTCATTAAAATGCAAATTTTACAGCACCAACCCCCCCCAACAACACACTACAAATGAGAGTCTCCAAGAAATATCTGTATGATTTAGAAGAAACTTACCTCTAACTTTGAAAATTGTAGTTTATTTGCATTGAAGGTTCCTTGATCTGCTCAGGAAGTTAATGATGTCCAGCACTGTTAATTCTCACCTGCCTCTCTACGTTCCCCCTCACCCATTTCTCTTGTTGATTTTGTAGTTCGTGAGATTTCTACATGAAGATTTACACCTTCTTATTGAACTGTGCAGGCTTCAATGACTATACAGTGTTTCTGGCAAAGCTTAACTGTGCTCTTTTTATGGGAAGACTTAAAAATTATACAAATATATTGATAGGTTGCAGAAATAGAAGATAAGTGACAAGGACAAGTCAGAATGATCCAGAGGGGAGAACTAATCCCTGATACCATGAAAACAAACTTTGTGGATAGTGGTGACAAAGGACATATCAGTAAAGTTACCTAGGAAGCATGTAGGCCTCTGATGTGAGTACTTTCATTGGAAGGGGTGTTCTAGTTATTAAATCTGCAGTCCAAGAAATGAGATACTTAAAACCATACAGTGCCACAAATGTTTTGGCTAAACCACTGTACATGGTGTTTCTGCCTCATTTTCTCAAATATGAAAGTAAGGAAAACTATGGTTTTTTTCTATCTTTCATTCACTGCCTATCTTGTTCATTTAACTAAGTAAATACATCGGGCCATGGATAACTTCTTGCTACACATACGCTTGACAAAGGGCCCATAAAAGACTTCAGTATTCCCAAACAAGATGACAATACAACTGTAAGAGAAAAATGTTCCCTTTTATACATTCATAAGGAGAAATTGTAACATCCTCAGGGACAGTAAAGGACACATAGTACTATCCTCAACTTTTCACCAAATCAGCAAACATTTCATTAAAATTCTCCTCATGTTTCAGTAAGAAACACTGACTTTTCAGTAGAAATGCCATTTACATCAATAACAGATAAAAATATATAAATAAAATTAAACTTAGGGCCTGCAAGAATCCTCCTGTAAAAGCCGCATAAATTCCTTTGGTTTTTTTCTCACCACCTTTCTGCTGTTAAACAGAGGGGAAAGAAGTGATGTGGGGCTAGGACTCAAGATGACAAAAGAGAAGGCAAGACTCTCATGAGCTTCACTAAGTTACCCTTGCCTATTATGCTCACCTGAGTCAAGGACGCTTACAACTTGTTATTACCACAAATATTCAGATAGATTCTGAGCCACGGTGGGTTGAAGACAAGAAAAGGAAACACATCCCATGAGCAGAATTACTGAATCTTTCTCTAAACAAATACAAAGACCGGAGAAGGCAGGTGCCAGACCCTTTGTTAATTGTGCCCCAAGGCTCTAAAGCTCCCTGCCTTACGACATTAGATCAAGCTCTCTTCTTTCCCTGCTTTCAAAATTCTCATTCTTTCAAGCTCATTCACTTGCTTAGCCAAGCTCCACAGACTATTGTATTGTAGGTGCCCAAAGACACTCTATATAAAAGATATTTCATAAATGCAGATTGCTCTGTTACTCAGAATCTCCTCACTCCCTCTGATTTGTTACTCAAAGCAGCTCTTCAAGCCTTTTCCAGTGTTCTTAAATTCGGGGAT